>CAUYQG010087950.1:0-33020 GCA_963574415.1 Tarsius wallacei | reverse complement strand
GGGGGGTGGGGGGGCATGAGTATGCCACTGCACTCTAGCCTGAGGGACAGAGTGAGACTCCACTTCAAAAAAAATAAAAGAAAAGAAACTTCATTGGACAAAAGCACAGACCACAGTGATTAATTTCAGCACATAGAGAAGTAGATAAAGGTGGGAAAATTATAGTGGAAGCACTGAAAATTCTGTAGATCTACACGTGACAGATCTATAAGGAGGACTGTTCTTCATAGAGGGAATGTGTCACAGCACAGGACATCAAAATTTGTCAATTTTATATGAAGTCAATGAGCCACAGACTATTCTTATCCCCTCTTTACAACTGCCTCTGAGAAATGGTAAAGAAGGTACATTTAGATTGACTTGTACTTAGACATGCAGGTTGTATCTTAGAGTATTGGCTCTTCTCTTCAGAATGTAGCAAAATAGACAAATATATTCTATATTCTGAGATGGGGGACTAAAATATGGAGTATTTGTCTTATATTACCACCTGGGACCTCTTACTTTATTAATGGATTATTGATCATGACCTCTTTTTTTTTGAGTTGGAGTCTTACACTGTCGCCCAGGCTAGAGTGCAATAGCACACTCACAGCCACTGCAGCCTTGACCTGCTGGGCTCAGGTGATCCTTCCACCTTAGCCTTCCAAGTAGCTGGAACTATAGGCACGCGCCACCATTCCGGGCTAATTTTTTCGTAGAGATGAAGTCTCGCCACATTGCCCATGCTGGTCTCAAACCTGTGGACTCAGGCAGTCCTCCCGTAGTGCTGGGATTATAGGCATGAGCCACCATGCCCAGTGATCATGATTTCTAATCATTAATCCTTTTGAGGGACCATCTGTCTTCCTGGGAATGCATTTGGACTATCCTCTTGAAATAGCCAATAGATTCGGGAGTTGGCTTAGAGTTGCTTGACTCGTCTTGCTAAGTTGTTGTGACCTTATGTACCTTGGGCAGAACAACTTGTTGGGGAGAGAGAGAGATGCACATAGCAAAAAAAAATCTACCTTCTAACTCATTTTTAAGAGTGTGGTTTAGTGGCATTAAGTATATTCACACTGATGTGCAGCCATCACTACCATCCATCCATCCCCAGAACTTTTTCGTCTTACATTATTGAAATTTCGTGCCCATTAAACAACTCTCCCTTCATCCCCTGGTAACCACTCTCCTACTTTTGGTCTACAAATTCGACTACTCTGGGTACCTTATTTAAACGGAATCATACAGTATTCTTTTCTGGTAAGTAATGTCCTCAGGGTTTTAGAATTTCCTTCCTTTTTAAGGCTGAGTAATATTCCATTTTGTGTATATACACCACATTTTGTTTATCCACTCATCCATCTGCTGGACATTTCAGTTGCTTTTGCCTTGTGGCCATTGTGAATAAATTCTGCTATGAATATCTCTTTGAGATCTGCTTTCATTTCCATTGATACATACCCAGAGAAGTGGAATTGCTGAATCATGTGGTGATTCTATTTTTAATTTTTTTGAGGAAGTTAAGCAATATTTTTGCTTTATGTTTCTGATAACTTAGGAATGGAAACCGGAGTACCGTGGGATTGGGAGAAGGCTTCTTTGTCTATACAGATAGATACCTGTGCTAGCCTACTTCATAAATACAAGCCTTTTGGGATGCAAATGCTGTGCTTGATCTAGGCTTATCCTCCAATGCGAACTAACCAATATCTGAATGTGCATATGCAGTTTTTCAAAGCAGTGACATTTAGTCAAGAGACCTGTATTTGAAAGTGGACGCAGGTACAGTGCAGGAGGGTCTTTCATCAGTGTCTGTGCAATTTGCCTTTAGTGGTCATTGCTCTGTGCATGCTGTGCCTTTGATCAAGGAACCTTGTTACATTTTGTAGGTCTCTAGTAAATAGGTGGCATAGAGGGAGAGGATGGTATTTTACAGAAAGAAGGAAAGGCTTGTGACACTGATACCTTAATATCTTGGAATGTGTGCTTAGCAACAAAACTGAGAATAATTTATATATACAAGTGTTGTATCCTTGGGCTATTTGGCCACTGGCATGTATTCCTGACAAATTATCATCTTTTTCTTCATAATTCTCTGTGAGGTCATGATACATGTCCTTGAGGTCAATTTACCATCCTAACTTAGGCCTTTAGTTAACTTATCTAAATTTATATATTCTTTGTCTGGGTGACCTCTCAGTGCTCGCTCATGGACATGCTGGAGAAATGTGAGTGCTCTGAACTGTAGTGAATGCAGGATGGCTGTTCCGTACTGGCTTTACTCACCCAAGCAATACCTAGCCCCTTGCCCCAGTGCAAGAGGAATTCGTTGGAACTCTTGGCAGGGTGCATACTTTCGTCCCCACTTGTACTGATTAGATTTCCCAATTTGGCCTTTTGGTGAGTACAGGCGTTTCAAGTTTTCATAGACAGAGCAAATGTAATGTAACCTTTTCTTTTATTCATTTCTTAATATCCATTTCCTTCCCCAGTAATTCACAGAAGCCATTCAGCAGATCTACTTTCTTCATATTCTTGATCCTCTCATCATAGTTTTATTACTGCTTTTGGTGTAAAGACTGGGTGACATGGGGTGACACAAAGGCATAAGTATCTCCATATATTTGTGCTGCTTGTGTGGCTGGAACTCCTCCAGGGAGAGTTCTGGACGAAGTGATTTAATTTCCCCTGACTGCTGGTGACCTTGGAAATTTTGGCCACAGATGACTCTGATTGACACTTGTATAAAGGAGAAAAAGACCCACACTCAACTTGTCCTTTAGAGTAAGGCAGTGGGAGGTGGCAGCTCTGATGAGGAGTAAAAAGGGACATGCAGGGGACATAAGGGGACACTCCTTAGGGACAAGCAGTGTGTATTAAAATTCGGTTTTGGTATGACATATGCCAGTGATAAATTAATGAGTAAGATTAATCATCAGAGCATTAGCACAAACACGGATTACACTTTTAAAGTATATTCTGTAGGGTTATAAGGACTGAAGAAGCAGTAGATTTAATGAAAATGCTGGCAGCCATGAGGTTATTTTCAAATAGTGATCTCTATGTTTAGCTTAGGTTTACCCATCAGATTTATTTAAAATGTTTTCAGTTGTCAAAAATTTGGTGTTTTTATGTGCCTATTATTTACCTCCAAATAGAAACCATGCAGTATTTTTTCATCATTTTAATGTTATGTTTGTTGTGACATTGTAATCACTACCTCTAGAAAAGTTTGCTGTTTACTAATGGCTCTGTACCCCCAAATGTTTTCACCTATATCTGTGGCTCTTGCACTTGTGTATGCTTCTAATTAAATATTTACTAAACTAAAGGTTTATCAGGGAGAAATGATGTCCACTTAAATGAATGCCTAATGTCAGACAGATACTCTTAACATCTCCACGGCCCTGTGTGAAGCTGTATTTTATCTTTCCCCTCAAAACAGATAGAAGCATCTGCCCATCCACTGGGGCCAGAAGAGACTCATTTTGTCAAAAATACAATCAAATAAGAAAGACATTGACTCTGTGCTTTATAAAGGTTTAATGTTTCATTGATGAAAATGAAATGTGCTTAAAATAGTTCTGAATGTGTGTGGGGGAGAAGACAAGGACGATTGTAGATGCCAGAGAGCAGCACAAATACACAAATACATGGGAGCCAGCCTAAGCATCTAATTAACAATGATTCGGAAAGGGGTGTTAAAGAATACAGCTAGGCCAGATTGGAGAGGTAGCAAAGGAACATTGCTTTGTCTCCTAATCTTTGCAGTGTAAATAAGACAACAAAAGGTATAATTTTGTGTGTGTGTGTGTGTGTGTGTGTTTGAGTGAGAGTCTCACTCTGTCACCCATGCTGGAGTGCAGTGGCATACTCATGACTATACCAGCGTCGACCTGCTGGGCTCCAGCGATCCTTCTGCCTCAGCCTTCCAAGTAGCCGGAACTATATGTGCGCGCTTCCATGGCCAGCTAATTTTTTATTTATTGTAGAGATAAGGTCTTGCCAAGTTGCCCAGGCTGGTGTCGAACACGCTGGCTCAGACAATCCATTCATCTTGGTCTCCCAAAGTGCAAGGATTACAGACTGAGCCACTGAGCCCAGCCTTTTTTTTTTTTTTTTTTTTAAAGCAGGATTTATTGAGAGGATAGAAAAGCTCTCAGAACAGGAGGCACCCAAGAGGGTTGTCCTGCAAATGTTGTTTTAATCAGAACTCAAAGATGTCCGAAGGAAACAAATAAATTTCAGCTTTTTATGATTATAAAACTTTATAAAAATAAATAGCTCAATTTATTTTTAATAATATCAAGAACCAACAGAAACATTAATTATTATTTATTTGTGTGTGTGTGTGTGTGAATGTCAGTGTGTCGAGGTCCTGTTCTGTTGCCCATGCTGGAGTGCAGTGGCATGATCATGGCTCAGCACAGCCTCAACCACAACTTCCTGGGCTCAGGCAATCCTGCCTCAGCCTCCCGAGTATGTGGAACTACAAGCGTGCACTACCACACCCTGCTAATTTTTTAATTATTTAATTAATTAATTTTTAAATTTTTTGCAGAGGCAAGGTCTCACTATGTTGCCCAGGCTGGTCTCAAACTCCTGGGCTGAAATGATCCTCCTGCCTTGGCCTCCCAAAGTGTTGAGATTACAAGACATGAGCCACTGTGCCCAGCAGAAACCTAAATTATTAACTTTATAAGCAGATATTTTAAAACCCAAGTTTCTGGCCACTATCTACACAAAATTCATCCATTAGAATAAACTTCAAATACTAGGTAAAGAATTCTAGAATTATGTTGCTAACTCAAGAATTAGTAAAGTCCAGCTATTGAATTGGTAAAAGGCACTGAAAGTATTATCATTAAACTGTTGAATAGAATATATTTTACAGTAGTAGTTACAGAGTAGGAGATTTTTCCCCTTTTACAAATTTATCCTCACACCTGAAGCTGGTTTTAACTAGAATTGAAAAAGTATGTAACTTATCTTTGTAATCTAGTTGGATAATAGATTTGAAAAAGATAATGAAGGGTAAACATTTTATTTTTGTTATACCTAACTTTTCATACTATATATTTTTAAAACTCAGTTCAAAAAGTGTTTACAAAGATTCATAAAACATAAGAGAAGTTCACAAGGAAAATAAAGGGAAAAAGCACCTCAAAAGGTAAGATCATATGATAGATGACTGATGTTAAAACTCGTGTGCCTTAATAGATAGTCTCAAAATGCCCAGTCCCATCGGGTGACCACCATATGTGAGTTTTGAGTACTTGAAACGTGGCTGGTCCAAATTGAGATATGCTGTGTATGTGTAAAGTACACATCAGATATTAAAGTTTTAATACAAAAAAATTCAGTACAATTAAAATAATCATTATATATTGATATAATAGCCTGGCAAATTTGAGATAAGTAAAAATAGTATTAAAATTAATTTCACTCATTTTTAATTTTTCAATGTTGCTACTAGGAGAATTAAAACATACACATGCCATGCTCATTTGTCACTTATTATGTTGCTATTACACAGTACTTGTCTAGAAGAAGGTGAGTTTGACATCCTCTGGAGAGAGAGGAGCAGCTCCATAAGCGCTTATGTCTGAATTAGCTGGCAGGTAAACTCAGAGCATGCCCAGAGGCAGGACCAAGAGGCTCCTGAGCGATTTGTTTTGAAGTTCTTTCTGCATCTAGATGAATGGATGATTGATGTGCATTTCAAAATTTTAAAAAATATGCATCACATATTTTTACAATAATTTCATAAAGTACTTTTAATAGGGAAGAAAGATCAAGAATACATTATTTGAGTATTGAGTATATAGAATATATGGAAGGTCTTGTTAAGTCCAAAGCAAATAGAAACTTGGTTGCTATTTGATGTTCAGTGTCTTCCTGTAATTCAGTAAGGCAAGAAATATCCTGCCCAGAATATCTCTAGTTTGTCTATTAATTGAGATGGTTCGCAATACTCTGCTTCAATTATCTCTGGTAAATAAAATATCCAATAAACAGTACCTGCAAATTTAATGTATAAAGTATCTAAATAAATATTAAATAGTGTCTCATTCTTTAAAATAAGCCCTACTTAGCTCTAAGTTGGGATGAATATGTATGAGGTACATATTTTTGTTTGCTTGGCACTTTAAAGAGAAAAGTGTATTTAATTTAGTCTTTCTGCCTAATGATTTCCATAGTCTAGTGATTTAAGTCAACATGCATCTTATTGATGCATATATGTATGTGTGTATATTTATTTATTTATTTGTATCTCATGGGTACTTATTTAGCACTTACTCTGTGCCAGGCACTATTCTAAGAAAATCAGTACATACTTATCTAAAAATAACTGACACTTAGAGCTTGCTGTGATTCAGGCAGTGTTCTAAATACCTTATGTATATTAATGAATTTTTTCCTGTAGCAGTGAGATAGGCAAGTTATATGTGCTAACTAGAAGCACAGAGACACTAGGTAACTTATACAGGTTCACACAGCTCTTAGGTAAAATGTCTGGAAACCAAATGCTGCAGCCTGGCTGTTCCAAAGCTTCCGTGCTCTAATATAAGCTGTGTGCAATATTTTGTTTTACTTTAGTTTCTAGATAGCACCAGTTGGACTTAGGCCAGATGGTGTTGTCTACTCTGCATCTGGGATGCATAGAGGCTTTTCATAACTTCCTGAAGGTTCTGTCATGACAGAGGGGTTATAAAAGGTGATTTCGGGTTATAAAAGGTGATTTTGAAAGTCAGGGTATTTATTACAGCCCTTTTTACATTTTTGAGCAGCTATGTGGAATAGCGGGTGGAATCATGTGATAATTATGCAAAATAGCCTTATACACAGTGTTTTAAACGAGGGCTCTGGGAACAGGGGTTCTTACATTTCATATGTTTAATTAATTCAAAGTTGTTTATCTAAATGTACCAAGACAACTTGTTAAAAATAGCAGATCTTTTCCTTGAGTGTTGTAACTCTCTGTAAGCCTAGGTTGTAAATTCTAAAATGCTATCTTAACATGTCAGTGGTCACATTTGAGAAAATGTCAACATAATCAAGAGATCTTAAGGATGTCAAACTGCACGTAGACTCTGTCAACTCAGGTGGGTAAAGGATGCTGGGCTGCCTAAACAATGATTTGTAGCCTAGATAGTAATTTCTTGAAATTCAACCTATATAATCCCCTTGGCTCCTTTATCCAAGAAGTCAGTGGTTTTCAAGACATTAACCTAACTCAGTCTCCTCTTGCCTGACAAGGAATAAATCTCTTCTTCCCCCAGCTCACTGCCTCATACTCAGTTGATCCACGAGGGATAGCAGCGGTTTGTAACTGGACAAAACCAGTAGCTCTAGTTACATTAAAGTTGTAACTCTAGTTACAGTAAAGCCAAACTCAGGCTGCGACCTGGAGTGTTGTGGAGATGCGCTTGCTTTTCTCCCTAGCTCATCTCACCTCAACTTTTATGCTCAGGCAGTTCACATCTTGTTATCAGCATCAAAGTTTATGAAGTTGTTTCGTGATTTGACTCTGTTCTAGTTACTAGTTGTATGAAGACTATCCAAAGATTCTTAGAATTCCTAAGTGTGGTCCAGAGCCATTCTATGGGACTAAACTATTTCTAGACTTTACAAGTAGCTGCCCTTTCTTAGCTTTGAGAGCCAAATAGTATGAGAAATTATATGTATTTTGCTTGCTTAATCTTTCATGATTGCTGCTTTGATCCAATCATTGGAACTTTATTACAGTTTCAATATATTTTTCTTCCCTCAGTCCCCCCCCCCCCCCACGGTTTAAATAAATGTAGTTTTGTCATATAAAACAGCAGAATGGTCAACAGCTTTGTCAATGTGGTCCTCAAAATGTCTAACTTCATTTCAAAGATATCCTTCATAATGTTATATCTGCAGGCATTCCTGATTATTTGTAATTATTCATGTAAGCAATATTTACTTTATTTTCCCCTGCTACCTGGTAGGCCTATTCAACTCTTTCTGTGAATAAGAGACATGGTTTCCCCTCTCATGGAGCTTATGATCTGTGTGTTCCAATAGATTGTAGTAATGTAAGGTAGGAAACAGCAGTTTAAGAAAACACTATGGAGTGTACTGTGTCTGACTTAATTATAGAATTCTAGATTTAAGTCATCTCTAAAGTTTTAGTCTAGTGCTCTCATTTTCAAGGTAAAGAGAAACTGAGACTTAAAGATGTTATGTAACTCATTAGTAAGAGAGCAGCAAGTAGAACCAAGCAGGAGCCTAGCATTCCTTGTGGTTGGTCATTGCTGTAAACAGGAATCATGCTTTGGGGTCAGTGATACAGCCTTTTGGTCATGGATTTGTAACATACTTGTATACCAGATGTTTCAGGAGTATCTGCTTTAAAAAGGTAGAACACATCTGTATTTATTAGTTTCTTCTCTTCAACTCATGCCATTTCATATGTTTAACCACAAACACTAAATTCTGCCTATCAATTTACTCAGATGAAGACATTGCTAAGATTTACATTGGTGAAACTGTTTAAACTGTGGCTCTTTTTCAAGTGATTGACAAGTCAGTGATGAGTATCTAGAGATGAAAAATTCCATGGTAGAGGATAGATCTCGAATCCACAGGAGAAGGACATAAATGCTAATTGCACATTGACTTTAATTCCTAATTTGTCATAGCTGCCTGCAGGTGTGTATCTTGGCTGTAGGCTATTCTCAGGGCCTCATTTGTATTTGATATTTTCTCTAATAATGTTGCATTTACAAAGAGCGCTTTAATCGCTGACTTATTTACAGTTCTCTTTATCTAGGCATAGGAAACAGTTAATTGGCCAATGAAAGCCGTTTCTTGTGGTTATTGAGGATTAAAGTTTTTCTGTCTTTCCATTTATTTCGTGGAAGACGGTTTTAGAACAGTGCCTCAGTTTGGCCTTCTGGCCTGAAAGATGCACAGGTGTTCACTTTTGTTTGTTATTCTCCCTGTTACTCCCACCACCGCCATGCATATGGCCTTCTGGATGAATTAGTGCTCTCTCTGAGTAGAGCGTTCATGTTTCTGTGCTGAAGAGCTGCTATCCCACCCCTCTCTGCCTGCTTAGGAGGAGATTTGGCATCGGCAGATGCAAGGTAACCTTGAGATTCACTTAGTTTATTTTTAGGCAGTGATGATTTCTTTTTCCCTGGTAATAGAATTGAGAGCTTGAGTTTGTTAGATGTATTGGGTGAAAACACAAAAGATACGTGGACTTTAACTTCCCACCAAATCCCCCCCCCCCCCCCCAGTGGGCCATACTCTGTGACTATGTCCTATTTAAAATTGGCCCTGAGATACTTTTCATTCCATGGTATGGCCACCTTTGCAGTCTAGCTTCCATACACTTGTGATTTCTTGTGTAATTTCTGTCACGATTCCAGCGGTCCTGTTGCTTTCCTGGCCCTCTTCCTGCTTTGTAGGTGAGTTGTAGGGCCTTGTCTGAGGAGAGTTCCAGGTGTATCAACTTAGCATCAAGACTACCTCCCCTCTCATTGATCTGAGTCACCCATGCCTCTCCATGTGCAGACCTACCATCCATTGCCCTTTGGATTGTATTAACTCTGGCCAGCAGCATGCAGGAAAACTGTTAAAACTTTTTTCTTGGAGGGAACTAGTTGTTCAGCTCCTCCCCTGTCTGATCACATGTCTCACATTTACCCATCTCCTGAGTTTTAGAGACATAAGTAAGACCACTCAGTAATTTCAAGCTAGATTCTGGTTTTTAGAGCCATCTTTATGTCTTTTTATTTTCTGTGTTGTTGTGTTATGACAGTACTTCTCATAAGAATGATTTACCTTAACCTCAGCCTTTAATTGGCTTGCTCTTTGATAGCTCCTTTCATTGCTTCTGAAGCATGATTCGATGGAGTGTTCTAGTGAGTGATCTGACAGTTGGAATTTTGAGGCAGCTGTCCTTTTCCAAATTTCCATGTTCATTTTTAAAATGAGTTTTTGAAGAGAAGACAGTTTGAAAGGATTTTAATGGTGCTTTCCAGCAGTGTGGCTGAACTTGATGCTTGTGCAATAGGCTGTCTTTAAGCTGATCAGTGAGAACTGAAGATGTGTTTAGAAAAGGGAATCTGGACTGTGGGAATGGCTTAAGTTGACTTGAACCAATGCTTCTCTTCAGTATAGGTGTGTAAACCTTGGTTATGACTCAAGTCAAGCCTACACCTTTATTCTATAAAGACAATACCCTGTATGTTTGCTAGAGGATACCACATGCTTGTTTCTTTTGACACATAAGCATGTTTATCTCCAAAGGTTTTAGAAAGAAAAAGCATTGCTTAATGTGTGCATCCATTTATTTAGTGTATAGTAGGACTAAACAGTTTTCCCACGTTATGCTTCTAATTTCCTATCATCATACATAACCTTTGTTAATTCAAAATCTAAAGATTCTTCTAGTCCATTCTACCCTTTTTTTTTTTCTTTTTGGCCCTCATAACTACCTGACTCCAACTGTGTTGGTATTGGAGGTAGTTAGATTTGTATTTTTGATTTACATACTGTGAAACTAATTCCAGGCATCTTTGTGATTGCCATCTTGTTTGCTCTTTTTGATAGCTCTTAACCTGGTCCTTGAGAAGCTATGACAGACTGAATTTACTTGCAGTTTTTCTGTGGAGGCAGTTCATATTTTTAAAAACAGGGTTTCAAAGTAGTCTGACCTAGAAAAGGTTAAAGAATTGATTTATTATAATGTCTAGCAGTCCTGCAGAAGTGGTGCGAGCCTCTCTTTTGTCAAGTAGAATTATTATGGGGCCTTATGTGTTCTGTCATAAAACTTACTCTTTAGTTATCAGCTTTAGTCTGTCTTTTTAAAATAGACATTATTTTTTTGAGCAGTTTTAGGTTCATAGCAAAATTTAGTAGAGAGTACAGATTTCCCATATAACGTCTGGCTCCCCCCTCCCCCACACCCCCCCCACACACTCAATGTCCCACACAAGAGTGGTATAGTAGTTACAGTTGTTGAACTACATAGGCACATTATTATCACACAAATTCCACAGGTTTCATGCTTTGTGTTACACTGTGGGTTTTGACATTTATATAATGGCATGTATTCAGTATCATACAAAATAGTGTCATTACCCTAAAAATCCCCTGTTCTCTGTGCATTCATCCCTCCTTACCTCCTAACCCCGGCAACCACTGATCTTTTTTTACTGTCTTTATAGTTTTGCCTTTTCCAGAATGTCATATAGTTGGAATCATACAGTATGACACCTTTTAGATGGACTGTTTTCACTTAGTAATGTGCATGTAAGGTTCCTCCATGTCTTTTCATGGTTTGATAAGCACATTTTTTTTTTTAGATTAAAAACTATAGTTTATTTAAAAGTAATTAGAGAAAGAGAAGGGAGAGAGCAGATTCATCTCCCCAAGGGGGGGGAGGGGGCCAAAGCCACGAAGCATGACAACGGCCATAGCTCAAAGAGCACATGGCCACATCAGAGTCTAGCAAGGCAATGGCCAGTGCATTTCTTTTTAGCACTGAATAATATTCTATCGCCTGAATGTTACTCTTTATTTATCCATTCACCTACTAAAGAACATCTTGGTTGCTTCCAGGTTTTAAACAAAGCTGCTGTTAATATCCATGGGTAGGATTTTCTGTGAACATAAGTTTTCAAGTCTCCTGGGCAAATTCTAGGAGCTGTATTCCTGGATCAAATGGTTAGCGAGTATGTTCAGTTAAGAATCCACCATACTGTCTTCCAGAGTCGCTGTATCCTTTTGCATGCCCTTTACCAGTGAATTAGAGTTCCTGTGACTCCACATCCTTGAATGCATTTGGTGTTATTAGTGCTTTGGATTTGGGACATAATAGGTGTGTGGTACTATCTCATTGCTTAAATTGGCAATTCCCTAGTGATGTGCTGGGGAACTTCTTTTCCTATGCTTGTCATCTGTGTGTCATCTTTGGGCTATTCGGGTCTTTTGCATTTTTTAATCGGGTTGTTTTCCCTCCCTTTTTTTTTGAGATGAGGGTTTCACTCTTACCCAGCTAGAGTGCAGTGGCACGATCATGGCTCGCTGCAGCCTTGGCCTCCTGATTCAGGCAATCTTTCTGCCTCAGCTTCCTGGATAGCTAGGACTACAGTGTGCGCCATCACACCCAGCTAATTTTTTTTTTTTTATTTTTTTGTATAGACAGGGTCTCACTATGTTGCCAACCTGCTCTCGAACTCCTGGGCTCAAATAATCCTTTCTCCTTGGCCTCCCAAAGTGCTGGGATTATAGGAATGAGCCACTGTGCCTGGCCTGTCAAGCTGTTTTCTTATTGTTCAGTTTTAAGAAATCTTTTATATTTTAGATAACTGTCCTGTATTAGTTATATGTTTTGCAAATATTTTCTCCCAGTCTGTTGCTCAGCTATCATATTAATGTTTTTTCAAATCTTAGATCCAGAAAATCAGACTGTGAGTAAGTTGATCTTTTATGATTGTGCAGATATATGTGGCTGTTAGTAAGCTATGTTGCAGACTCCCAATTCTAACTTCCTTCTTTATTTTTAGGTCAATGTGACGGTGGACTACATCAGACCAGCCAGTCTAGCCACAGAGACGGTGCCTGCCTTTTCAGAGCGTACCTGTGCCACTGTCACCATTGGAGGAATGTGAGTGTTCTGACTGGCAGGGACTCAGCTGTCATCTCAACTAGCACAGAGTTCTCTGCTCATTCAAGTCTCTCCTTCCTTTCACTCTGTGTTGCTTTCTCTTGCTCTTAACCCAGTGGTTTATACTGTGTATGACTTTATATTTGCAAAGTGCTTAATAATCACTCATTAGCTAATCATATACTTTCATTATTTTTGTTATTTAAGATTTATTGGGCTCTGTGTGCTTGGCACTATGGAGTACACATTATTACTGTTAGAGTCACACTGTCCCAGGGGGCCTCCAGAATGTTAGGTCAGGCCCACTTGTGATCTGATGCTGCATGAAAGATGCAAAGAATTGCACAGGAGTTAGATTAGAAAATATTGTTTATTTAAAAAGTAAATTAAGCCAGGCTCGGTGGCTCAGCCTGTAATCCCACGCTTTGGGAGGCTGAGGTGAGTGAATTGCCTGAGCCCGCAGGTTCGAGACCCGCCTTGGCAACTTGGCGAGACCTCATCTCCACAATAAATCAAAAATTAGCCGGGCATGGTAGCGCGCACCTGTAGTTCCAGCTATTTGGAAGGCTGAGGCGGAAGGATCGCCGGAGCCCAGCAGGTGGAGGCTGTGGTGGCCGGGAGCGGCCACTGCACTCCAGTCTTGGCAACAGAGTGAGACTCCAACTCAAAAAAATAAAAAATTAAAAAATTAAATAAATAAATAAATAAATAAATAAATAAAAAGTAAATTTGAGAGAGAGAAAGAAAGAGGAGATTCACCTCCCCGTGGTAGGGAAGGGGGCCAAAGCCAGTTAGCATGGCGACAGCCATAGTTCAAAGAACACACGGCCACACCAGAGTCTAGCAAGGCAATGGTAAAATGGCTGCTCATGGTTGAGTCCTTTTAACCATTTCCCTTTGATAGGGGAAGGTCATTAAGGTGATTGGGTGGTGGTCTGCTCCATGTCATCACAAAGGTGCAGGTAAGTACTGGTACAGATGGGTGTGTTAGTCACATGATTACTGCCATGGTGGTGGGCTAGATGGGAGACAAGGGGAAGGGTTTTTTCCTGCAAGAGACTTGCCCGAATTTTGCAACAAGGGGAGGGATTTTTCCTTCAAGAGACTTGTCAGACGTTTGCAATCCATAAACTCCTTAGCAAAAAGGCATTTCTATGACTTCAACCAGCCAAGGGATGATCTTTGATAGTCTGCCTTGACAAGGAACCCAAAAGTTTCCTAGAGATTATTATGCTAAACCATGAATTGGGAGGTTGGGCTGTCCTAGTCTTCCTTCTGATGAAGATTTGCCCAGGGGGTGAGGTAGGCTGCCACTGGACCTGCAGTGAAAAATCTGAATGCTTCCTAAAACCTGCCTATTGGAAATTGATCTGTGTTTAACCTATGCTAGATTCAAAGCATGTCAGGGGTAAAGTCTAAGCAAAAATGGTTATACTGAGGCAAAAAGACTATACTAAACTAAGTTTATTCTAGGTTTTTATAGGTGTCTCCTTTCAATTACAATTAATAATCCCATTTATTGAGTATCTAGCAGGCCCTAGTACTATCCAAAATTAGCTAAAAAGATCTTCTGCATGTTGGTTGAAGAAATTCAGTTGTAGAATAGTGGGGGAAGAGGGAAGAGGAGGAGAGGTTACTTGACCATTTTCTGTGTATGGAGGTATGTCATCAGTAGGTGATGAGATCTTCTGTTTTGCTGTACTGACTGTAACCTGGTCATATCCCAAGGCCTCTTGGCAGCCTGGTTGAGGAAGTCTTTAAAGGGAGGTATCTGGTAGGGGAAGGAGGAAGCCTGCTGGGCCAAGCTTCCACAATAAATATTAAAACAATCAAGTCAGTCTCCAGTAGCAATTCTTACTTTGCATAAAAGACACCAGCAATGGTAATTGTTTCCTTTTCTACTTAACAGTCTTGAATGCTATTTGTTACCAAACTTTTATTTATTTATTTATTTTATTTATTTATTTTTATTTATTTTTTGAGTTGGAGTCTCACTCTGTCACCCAGACTAGAGTGCAGTGGCCGCTCCCGGCCACCGCAGCCTGGACCTGCTGGACTCCGGCGATCCTTCCGCCTCAGCCTTCCGAGTAGCTGGAACCACAGGCGTGCGCTACCACGCCCAGCTGATTTTTTGATTTATTGTAGAGATGAGGTCTCGCTTGCCCAGGCGGGTCTCGAACCCGCCGGCTCAGGCAATCCACTCACCTCAGCCTCCCAATGCGCGAGATTACAGGCTGAGCCATCGAGACTGGCTCTTATTTTTCTTTTAAGGGAGCATATTGGAGGGGAAGGAAAGAGAATAGGTTTCTCATCAAAACAAGGATTGTCTTACTGAAAATACAAAGAAGCCCTTTAGAAATACCTCTAAGCTCCGGCCTGCCTGTGAACTGAGCCAGGATCCTGAGTGATTTCACTTCTTGAGACTGTCCTGTCAATAGAAGTCTCTTTTCCCTCATTCTTGCTTTCACATTTGGAAATGACTGTTTTAGCCACTGTTACGGCTCCTATACTTATTAATGTTGTTAATGTTCACACAATTGGAGGTTTCATCTTTGCCAGGTGGTGCTCAATATAGGCGTTTGATATTATTACCTTCACACCATCACAGGCATCAGGCTTTGCTAGAAGTAGCTTCTTGACAAATCAAATATTTTTGAAATGGCAAAAACTAGGCCATATTTTGGTTATTCTTCTATCTGTCTAATAGCAGTAATGATTTATTACAAATTTGTCACCATTTCTTAGGAGCTGACTGCATGCTTCTCTCCTGTAGAAAGCTGAATATGTTAGTATTCCTCCCCTATCTTAAGTTTTTACTGTCACAAACAAGGAGTCATCTCCATAGATAACAGCTTCTGCTGTCTAAGTACTGGTGAAAACAACTTCGCTTTTGTAAAAAACACACATCTTTATTTTTGGCAGATGATCTCTACCAATATTTATCTAACATCTCATTATAGTAGATTATCTTAGTTACTGCTAAGATATATTTTACAAATAAGTTTGTGCTGCTTAAATGAGGTATTCGGGGAATGTTTCTATAGGGATATTTTTATTTTTAGGGCAATTTGAGACAGATGACTTTTTAAAATTTCCAGAGTAGAGTATTGCAGCCATGTTTCATGCCAAAACAACCTTCGGGTTTCTATGGCATTTATTTTCACTTTGACTGAATTGACTCCTTCAGCCTTCCTCTCTGTGGAGATGGGGTTGCTCTCTGTTTTAGTCTGGGTTTTAATTACATTCTTGAGACTTTGTAAGAAGGTGGTAACTCTGCTTTCAATTTGGTTGTTTAACAACATAAGTTGGGCCAGGCTCAGTGGCTCAGCCTGTAATCCCGCGCTTTGGGACGCCGAGGTAAGTGAATTGCCTGAGCTGGCAGGTTCGAGACCCGCCTGGGCAACTTGGCAAAACCTCATCTCTACAATAAATCAAAAAAATTAGCCGGGCGTGGTAGCGCTCGCCTGTAGTTCCAGCTACTTGGAAGGCTGAGGTGGAAGGATTGCCAGAGCCCAGCAGGTCGAGACTGTGGTGGCCGGAAGCATGCCACTGCACTCCGGTCTGGGCGACGGAGTGAGACTCCTATTCAAAAAAAAAAAAAAAAAAGTTTGTCGGTATTAACTGACAACATACAATATCTATACTCATACCTGCCAGAGATGATAACCTTGAGTTTTCTGTTTCTTGTTAATTGGATTGTATGAAATATTACTTTTGGAGATTTACAATATTAATTTTCTCTATTTACTTATTTTCTGAGTTGGAATCTCACTCTGTCACCCAGACTGGAGTGCAGTGGCATGCTCCTGGCCACTGCAGCCTCGACCTGCTAGTCTCTGGCACTCATTCTGCCTCAGCCTTCCAAGTAGCCCGAACTACAGGCGTGCGCTAACATGCCTGGCTAATTTTTGATTTATTATGGAGACACGGTCTCGCCAAGTTGCCCGGGCAGGTCTCGAACCTGCGGGCTCAGGCAATCTACACACCTCAGCCTCCCAAAGTGCTGGGATTACAGGCTGAGCCACCCAGCTTGGCCGAGATGCCCGTTGTTTAAGAAAAAATATGTTTATCAAATTCACCGGAAGCCCCCCCATCCCCGTCCCTTAAGGACGTGAAAATCTCAATAGCTCTCTATTGAAGCAACTATGTGCAAGCATTCTTGGAAGGAATAAGGCAATCTGAGAAAAAACAAATTTGTTCATTTCCAAACTTAGCTGCAACTTGGAGGACTCGGGTCTCTTCCACAGCTTTTACCCCATGGCCCTATGTTAATTTTATATAGGTGGTTTCAACAAGGCAGTTCCTGGCATGACCACAAGTTTGTTTTTATCTCATCAGTTCTGTAAAACTTGTGATCGTTTACTCTTTGATTTGATGATTGGAAACTCAGTGGCAAAGACAGGCAGGCCCTCTCTAGGTAGCATGCTTTCTGTGTTCTCACCTTATTTGTAGCTTCTATTTATTGCCTTGATCTTGATCTTATTTTTTTTATTTATTTATTTTTCAAAATTTCCAGTACTTTTTAAAATCTCTTCAAATTGTGTAGACAGTTTGAGGTGTTCATAAATAAGAATCTCCAAATATTCAGCTTCCATTCAGAATTAAGTATACTTTAGTAGCTTTCTATCTTAATAGTTAGTTATCCATAAACATTGGCTAGAGAAGTTTTGTTTTTTATTTTTGTGTTTGTTTTTGAGTTGGAGTCTCACTCTGCTGCCCAGGCTGGAGTGCAGTGGCACGCTCATGGCCACCTCAGCCTTCCAAATAGCCAGAACTACAGGCGCGCACTACCATACCTGGCTAATTTTTTATTTGTTGTAGAGACGAGGTCTTGCCAAGTTGCCTGGACTGGTCTCAAACCTGCGGGCTCAGGCATTCCACTTGCCTCAGCCTCCCAAAGTGCTGGGAGTTACAGGCTGAGCCACCGAGCCCAGCTGAGATTTTTTAAAAAATATATACATTCCAAATACCTTTTTTTTTTTTTTTGGAGTCAGGGTATCTCACTCTGTTATCCAGGCTGGAGTGCAGTGTCATGATCACAACAATCAGGGCTCATGGAAGCCTTCAACCTCCTGGGCTCAAGTGATCCTTTCACCTCAGTCTCTTAAGTAGCTTGGGACTATAGGTACATGCAATCGTGCCCAATTAATTTGTTGATTTTTTTATAGAGACGAGGTTTTGCTATGTTGCCCAAGCTGATCTTGAACTCCTGGTCTCAAGCAATCTGCCTGCCTTTTTTTCATTTTAAAAATTAAATTGTACATTTATTTCTAAATCTCTGCTGTCTGGGCATGATGGGCCACCTATTTGATATCCTATTGAATTATCTAGCTTCCCGTTTAGAACGAGACTCAAGAACACTAATTACAGAACTTTCTATTTGTGTGATTTACATCCCCCTCATCTATTACAGTTGTCCCACTCATATTTATTTGCTGCCACATTAGAGCCATTCCTCTTTATTAAAAAAAATTTTTTTAATGTGTTACCAAGCAATGGTCTCACTACCTGATATGCATAGAAGCAAATACTATGCCCCTGGTTTTTGAGAAAAGAAAGGGCTTTATTAAGAGTCAGCTGGCAAGGAGATAGGAAGCAGGACTCAAATGTATCTTCCTGATCTGGGAGTTAGGTCAAATTTTTGTGGGTTAGGGAGGACAGGCTGATATGCGGAAGCATTGGTGAGGCAAGTTTCAATTGGAGTGCTTTAAACTTGGCCATTTGTGGTAAGGTATGGAATGGTGGATTTTAGCACCAGATCTTTCTGGATAATGGACCCTTGTTTCCAAAGGTGTCCTGGTGTTCTGGTTTTGGTCATGTCCTGGCCTTCTTGTTTCTGCAAGGAGGAAACATTGGTTCTGAGTGTTATTACAGATCAGAGCTTTTTCCACTGTGCATACCTGGGCTACAGTACTTGCAATTTTGGGTCTGCCGCATCTGCAAAACAACTAATTAAACAATAGAGTTGAACTAGTTTGAGCTGATCCCGTGGTCACACATGCAAGTGTTTTCATAAGTACATATTTTTTGTGTGCTCATATTTCAATGATATTTAATGAAGTATGTAATTAAGACAACAAGCACAACCAATATAAACTAGATTTGGGGACAAAAACAAATGGCTCAGCTGATTGAAACAGAAGTGTGCAGGTGTGTTAGAGTGGGCCTCAATTACTCTCACTGGCATCTGTCAGTAGATTTTACTGAGGTCATAGAATGTGCAAATCAGTTAAGGCAAGAGTTTGTTAAGAGAGCTTCTGTGGTGTGCATTGCCTCTCTGAAAGGTGGACTTTGTTCAGGCTTGAAAAAATGTTATAGAATTAAGAAGAAACCCAATCTAGATTATGTCTGTGATAATCTGTGTGTTTGTATACCTACATTTAGACCTTCCAGCACCCAGTGGCTCCCCTGTTATTAAAAGAGAACAGCAGACTTCTCTAACTATAGAAGAGTTTCTCTGAAACTGGTGATTTTGGGGGAATGAGAGGAAGGAGGCAGATGAGGTGGTGTCTCTTAGAGTTATTTCAAAACCAATTTTTAGATGTATTTCACATGCAAAGTGTGTGGATTGTCTGTGCCCTCAATAGAGCTCAATCTAATCCTTCGTTTCTCCTCCTGATGTGTGGGGAGGAGTTGAGTCATAGACTCTGACAAGGTCTTGCTGGCTTGACATAGGCTTTAGCTCCCCACCTCTTGCCTGCTGGGGAATCAGTGGAAACAAGGTTCACCATTCCTCTAAAAGATTAAATTTTTTTTCTTGATTAACTTCACTATAGAGTTGGCAAGACTTATCTGTTAATAAAAATAGTTTAAATAAAAAATAAAAAGATCAAACTGAGTCGTTTCTCATTCTCTGACTCCTGGGTTGGAAATTAGCTGATCCTTTTAGGCCTGGTTTGTGACATGAAGCTGTCAAGATGGTGCTTCCTGTTAATTACTTTTTATTGTATTTAAGACACTTAAATAACTCTTCTTGTGATTTAGTCGGCTATGCAATTAGCTGCAGTGATTAAAATCTCCTTTCATTCTTGCCAGGGCCTTGTTGAAGAGTGAAATTTTCTGGGGTGACCTTTCCCTGTGCTGGACTTCCCAATTACTTTGAGCTCCAATTTGGCAAACTCATATAATCTATTAACTCCTTGCTCATGTCTTTCTGCATGTCACATTTTCACTGAAAAGTGTTAGAAGAAAATGTGTTCAATTTAGGAAGGGAAATCTACAAAATATAAGTAGGGTTAAATCTCACACATACACACACTCATTCTCACCACATTGCACACTCACCCCTCACCCCAGGAAAATTGTCACATATCCAGAAGTTGCAGGGTCACTATGACGTTTCCCTGTTGTTTCCCAATATGTGAAGTATTTTACAATGGTAGGAAACGATAGATGTGACCCATTTGTGAAAGTTAAGAAATGACACAGAGATAGAATGTTGGCAGGGGAAAATTTCTTGTTTTTTTGCACAAGATCACATCTTTTGAGAGAGGTGATCTGTATTTTGTGACAGTGTTTGTTCTTCACGTAGTTTCACTCTCCTGCTTCTCTGCATTCCCCTCTTTCTTGATCCGTGCACCACCTCTGCCACTCGCCTTGATGTCTGTCCAAAAATGGGGCCATGCTTCCAGGGCTTGGACATCTTAGGTGACCTCTTCTCTTCTCTAAGGATTATCACCCAGCAGATTCAAGGCCATATTTAAGAACTTCTTTTCTGTCTCTTTGGATCCTTCATGAATAGAGCTTAACTTTATTATATGTGTATAAGCTAGACTATTAAACTTGCAAGGAATAAATTCCTAGTTCAGTTTTTCTCAGTCACAGTAGGAGTAAGTGTCACACAGCCCCCAGCTTTCCTGACTAGAGTTCTGTAGCTTTGAGGCTTTTATTGTCAGCCAGACCTCCTATCTCTCAGTTTTCAAATGTTAAACCATACTGCTAATATGTGACTTTCAAGCTATACTCAGGAAGAACATGTCCTCTTGAATCCCTCTCTTCCGCCCTAGTCTTCTTATCCAGAGAGGCCCACAACATCCTAAAAGTTGTCTTTCAGCACTTGAGGAAGTATGGTGACAGCATTAATGGCAGTGGCTCTGCCAGGAGGTAAGATCTGCATGATAGCCAACCCTTTTTTCCACAGACTGGTCACTTACACTTTATCATATTTAATGAAATGTGGTGGTGACTCCTCCCCCCACCCCACCCTGCTTTTAAGAAAAACCAGACACCAGAATTAAGGTTTGTGGAGTTTTTTTCTCCTTAAATCAAAAACAAACCACTAACCAACCCAATCAAATTGTCCCTCTTTCCCCAAAAGAGCAGCTTAGATTGTTTTTTTAGTCCTAGGGTGCTTGATTAATATAATTGTGCTACTTCTGCTATGTTGAGTAGAAGTATGCTTGTTTATTTTGAGGACATTGGAAACATCTGTAACATTTAGTTAACAATACTTTGGAAAGAAGGAGTTGAGTAATTGGGCCTATCTCTGCTAGCTCAAGTATAACAATCATTTTAAGAGACTTGTTCCATAAAGCACTATTAGAAGAAACTTGGCTGTTGCACAGAGTTCAGGATTGCAGTCAGGAAAATATTGTTGAGTTTCAGACAAATCTGTCTCTTTTGTTCAAATATTATGTGGCTGTCTATCTATGGAAGCCTCATGCTGCCAATTCTTATTTTCTTAAAAACTTGATTTCAGATTACTTTATTACCACCATTTCTAGATGGAAGTTCAATTCAGCTTTTCATAATAGCATCCTTGAATCCCACAAATCAGCAAAATCCTTTGCTGAGGTATGTGAGAGCTTTTTCTTTCCCCTTTTTGCTTCTTATAATATCAATTGAGTAGAGTGCCAAGCTGTGGATGGATGACTTGAATATTAACTGAGCTGAACCTTGGGAAGCTCCCCCTTGTCAGTTTCCCAAAGTGTACCATGGAGAACCCAGGAGAGAGGAAGGTTTTTCTCCAAATCGATCTGTGTTGTAACTTTTGCTTCATGTCTCATTGCAACATGTCTCTAAATATTTCTAAATCTCCTTTGCATTTTTGGTTTATATTCAAAGAGATGTCTTCTACTTAATCTTCCAGGCTATTTGCTTAGCCCGCCAGCCATGCATATTAACTTATTTTCATTCATCCCCACTCTCTTGCTTATTCATTCATCTCCCTTACGCATTTACTCACTCATTAGTTCATTTATCAAGTATTTATGGAATGCTTGGTATGTACTAAGCACTGTGTTAGGCATTAGGCATCATGAATATATTGGTAATTCTAAAACTGAAATGATTTTTCCCTCCATAAATTTACAGACTATTCTTTTAATCTAGCCCATTTATTTTGTTTTTTATTTCAGCATTTATATTTAAATTTTTGTTCTTTAATTGTTCTGTTTTAATAGCATCCTGTTCTTAGTTTATGAATACAGTATTTTCTCCATTATTTCTGGTAACATTTAAAATTAAATCAGGCCAGGTTCTCGGTGGCTCAGCCTGTAATCGCAGCACTTTGGGAGGCCAAGGCAAGTGGATTGACTGAGCCTGCGGGTTCGAGACCAGCCTGGGCAACTTGACAAGACCTCATCTCTACAATTACTCAAAATTAGCCTGGCGTGGTTGTGCACGCCTGTAGTTCCGGCTACTTGGGAGACTGAGGCGGAAGGATCACCAGAGCCCAGCAGGTTGACACCGGGGTGGCTTCAACTCATAAATAAATAAATAAATAGATAGATAGATAGATAGATAGATAGATAGATAGATAGATAGATAGATAGATAAATAGATAAATAAATAAATGGGCAACAAAGTGAGACTCCAACTCAAAAATAAATACATAAATTAAATTAAATTAAAGGAAATAACACTCTCCTCTGTGATCTAAATTATGTTTCCTCCAGAATTAAATTTTCTCTTTGTTTATTTTGTTTGTTTTCTTTGATAAGTCCCCAAATATTTATAAGCCTCCATCTATATTTAGGAAGGAATGACCTTACTGGTTGGAGTAGGCTTGGTGTTCCTCTGTATTACTCTGGTGTGTTTCCCCTGGACTCTGACATGACAGCGATTAAGTGAGCAGGTTTCCTTGTAGGGTGCCTGAAAGCATCTGTGTCTGGAGCAGACAAATTATAGACACCACTGAAATTGTCAAGGGACGGCCAGGCTCGGTGGCTCAGCCTGTAATCCCACGCTTTGGGAGGCCGAGGTGAGTGAATTGCCTGAGCCCGCGGGTTTGAGAGCTGCCTGGGCAACTTGGCGAGACCTCATCTCTACAATAAATCAAAAAATTAGCTGGGCGTGCTAGCACGCGCCTGTAGTTCTGGCTACTTGGAAGGCTGAGGCAGAGGGATCGCAGGAGCCCAGCAAGTCAAGGCTGCAGTGGCCGGAGCGGCCACTGCACTCCAGTCTGGGTGACAGAGTGAGACTCCAACTCAAAAAAAAAAAAAAAAAAAAAAAAAATTGTCAAGGGGAAGGAGACTTTCTAGTCTTTACCAGGATCGTTGTGCTAGAGGACTCTGAGGTGGGCAGGGATAAGTAAGCTGTCTCAGATACTCTGCTTCTGCTTTTCTTTCAGGCCACATGTCCATCTAAGGTTCTTCTCAAGCTAAATCACCTACCATCTATTATTCTGTAACCCATGTTTCTTTGACGTGAATTATCTCATATGACATTGATAATTTGGGAGAATGGTATTGGCATAAAGGTGAAGTCTTGTTGGTTTGTAAGCAGTTCACAAGTTGACTCAATAAGATACAAGATTTTTCACATTTTTAAAGGGAGAGCTTTAGCCATATATAAAGACTTAAAAAAGAAAAATCTGAAAACCGAAAGTTGAGAAATCTACAACAGTAACTACCTTTAGTATAAGTTGTAACTACTTTATGGCTTCGGTAATCTTAATGCTTTCTACTATGTTGGTGGTAAGCTCATAGCAAGCTGTAAGCAGAGTTTGAAGAGCTGTGTAGACATGTCCTTTAGTATAAAACAGTGGGTTGATGATGAGTGCTAAACCCTGCACCTGATTTTACCTTCTAATCAAAATGGTCTTTGTTAGAGGCATTGTCCTCTAGTACCTTCTCTAGAAGGAAGAGGAAGCATGACAAGCCCAGGATTTAAGGCAACTCTGATAGTAGAGATTTAACTGTACTTGTATTCTTATTAAGTTTGTTTTTTCTAGTGCCCAGCCTACAAAGGTCCACAGGGTTCATTTAATTGTTCTGCCCATCATACCCTATTTCCTCCCACATGCCCTGTTTGTTTAGGGGTTTCTGTGCAGTTTTGTGGGCTATGTGTTGTTGAGGAGTACACATACAAGTAGATGACAGCAGCAATGCCTACACTTACTCGTAAGAGTTCTGGTTGGATTTTTACCAGGAGTCAAAGCCCTCTGCTCCTAGCTGCTCTGCGGGTATCATAGAGAAAGGGACGGGGACTCTGACTGAAAGCATTTTCTGATTAACACTCAGATGATGTCCCCTAAAGCATACTCACTGTGGTGTTTGGACATGCTGATAAAGGCCCTTGGAGTGTCCTTACTTCTGTTTGTCCTACCATTTCTCCCCCACTCAGATACCATCTGCTTTCTTTCTTGCAGGGTTTACATAAACTTTCTGATATGCTGTTAACGCACTTTACTTATTTCCCAGCATCAGTAGGGCTTTGTTCTTTTCCATATTTGTCTTTTTCTTATTTCAGTGAGACTTTATAAAGGATGCCATTTGGACAGAAATTCTCAGGTGGGGTAGTGCAATTGATGTGCTAAGGAGAGGGGACATTTGACATGGTTACCAATAAGCACAACTTCTAGGTTTTTTTATATGCCATTTCTCAGCCTCTTTCTCTTTATAATTTCTGTGGTCAGCACAGTGCAAAGTGTTAAGAGAAATAGGAATGGAGTTTTTATAGATTTTTCTAACTCCCAGTAGTGAAACCACTTAAAAGGGATTTGCTCCAGTTCACACTGAGTGATCTTTTAAAAAGTAATAAAAATTGTAGTAACATTTTCAAAAAGTTTAGGAAATAGGGGGAAATTACCTATTATTTCATCCTGTTAATATAACAGCTACTATTTTGAGGGATCTCCTTTTGAGTGCTGGAGCTTTGGGGGGGGTTTTGTTTGTTTTTTTAAGAATTTAATTTAGGTGCAGAAACAGTTTCACCACTTTGCATAGTGTTGATGAAGTCTAAGGCAAACTATTGTTGGATCTTAAGATTTTTTGCCAATTTTTTTTTTTAATACAGATTTTGGAAGTAAACAGGCCTGAGGTATAACCTCAGCTCTACTGTTAGATACTGTGTGATCTTGGGCCTTAGGTTTTTGGATTTTTTTTTTCTTTTTTTCTTTTTTCCTTCTGTACATAAGAGACAATAACAGTGAACCTCATAGACATGTTGTGAGGATTACAGGTGATATTGCATTTTAAATGTTTAGTATAGCGCCTGAAACATGATAGCCAAATACGTACATGAGCCCTCATTCTCTCCAGGGACCTAACTCCCAGTGGTTACCACTGAACTAGTTGTATCTTCCATCTTTTTTCTCTGCCCTCTCTCGCACTTCTCATATCTGTGACCATTTCTTTAAGCTTAAACTTTTTCCCTTTGTAAGAATTTTCCTTAAGTGTTTTTATATTCCACTCTCTTCATATCCATCACACTCTGTGGCCAACTCATTCACTGATAGGACTGCTGCCTAACAGATTGTTCTAAGGACAAACTTAGTAAGTAGTAATTGCCCAAAGTTTAATTTAACAAATAAGCCAAAATGCCCAATTGGATTATGTTTCAATTTTGTTGTACCAGGCCACTTTATGGAAGGCACATGGAAGGCAATTGGGTTTGGATTTATCTCTTCTCTCACTTGTTCAATTGTCATGATGGCTAAATTACATCCATTTTCTCCCTAAATATTGAATATATACTGTGTTCCCCTAAGACAGTAAAGATTGATAAGTACTTGCATAAAGGAAGAAGTAATAGATATTCATGAGTAACTCTTAATGTTTCAAGAGGCTTAACATACATTTACCATTTAGTAGACACCCAATTTATTCCATAATAAAAACAATTTATTGGATACCTTTCAAACCAAGAGATGAGCTAGCCAACTACTTCCCTGAGTATACTTGCTCTAGCTAGGTATCTACTTGCTATTTTATCTAAGGTGGTAAAAAGCTAGAGGGCTACCAACTTAGTATTTTAGGGAATGTTTTTCTATCCCCCTCTACCCTCCAAAGGTTTGCTCAAAGTCATAGTCAGTGGAGATTTTAGAATGACCCTCTCTGCTGTGATGCCTTTGTGAATTTGCGCCGTCAATGAAATTGTGTTTAAAACACAGAAGCACACAGGCCTTGGAGGGATTTAGGCAACCTTGGGACCTCGGAGGTGAATATGTATGCTAGAATTAGGAGGTATTTAAGCGTATAAGCTTCTAAAGGGACTTAGGACTGCCTTCCATCAGATTTCCAGTGTGAGTTTTACATGGAACCCTCTGACTTTCTGACACATGTGCTTGCATGTAAACTGGGATTCAGTAGGCTGTGCTTTAATGTGAGTTTCTATTGTGTTAAAAAAAATGTGGTTTATAATCCATCATGTATCAGGTCAGTAGCAAGGGAAACTATATTACAGTTCTTACACCATCCATGTCCTTCCAAAAAGAAAAAGGGATTATCTTGGCATTGACTACAAAATCACCTTAAAAAAATAAAGACAAGAAGCAACTATACAAGGCTTTTACTTCTGTCACCACTTTTTCCGAAACTTTCCCCTGAAATGTTTGTGTGTCACCTGGCACATTGTAAAGCTGTAGAAAGATCAGATCATTGAGTGGGGGTTGACCACAGAGTGTCTGTGGTGGCTTACTGTGTTTTAGAGCAAGGAACCAAAACAATTCTTCTCTTCCAAAAGTGAAGGAGAGAATTTTAAAACCCTTAACCTTTTGCTCGGCTCATTTTTTGCTTATACTAGAACTCTGAATCATTATGTTAAAAAAAAATTCTGGTTTCTAATTCATAGGAAAAATGTTGATTTTTTTTCCACATTTTTGTTTTCAGTTGGTTAGTTTTGTAAGCGGGGTCTCACTTTTAGAGCTTTTACCTGCAGATGTTCTGTGCTTTGTGCAGTGAAAGTCTAAAGCAGCTGCCGCAATCTAGACTTTAGCCACACTGGCATTGGGTTTGGTCCAGTTGCTAATGGACTGTGGGAAACAAAAACACCACTCCCCTCCTTCTATGATGCCAGCTGGCCAGTATGTGGGTCATAAACCATAGTGGGGCAGTTTTACCTGAGCCATGCCAGATAAAACTTATCTTGAGTGTGCACCCTAAGAAGCAACCTGTGCTAAAACAAATCTCTTCTAACTCATCTAGGATGACTGGATTTGACGGACGAACATAGTTATACTTCCAGTTATTAGCAGCTTACTATTTCTCTGAGCAGAATGACAGCCTTCTAGAATCTAGATTGTTGAGTTCCTTCCTCTAAACACAGCAGTTACATAAACTATAGGAGATGTGAAAATGACTTTCTGGGGCTGCCCTGTTTCCATTTAGGACTTTTCTAGACCTCTTTGGTTTGGCTGGTTCTGCTTTCACTGTCAGAGCTGATCATCCTAGATGCCATTATATAATTTTCTGTCTTGGGGTATGTGTTTGTGTGGGTGGGTGGTTTTGTTTTGTTGTTAAGTGGTGTTTAATGTCAAGCTAATAATAAACTGTGTACGTAGGCCTGGTTTTGTCATAATGGCCACGAGTTAGCTTATTTGTCCTTATGCCTCAGAAAGGCGGAGAGCACCCTTCCCCCACCCCCATGTGCTATCTACGTTCTGGAGGGGCCTTGTCCTCACAAGGAAGTACAGCAATGGCAGTTGGCAGTTTTGTTCTGCAGAGACAAAGATGAGAAATCTTCTCTCTGGTTACTACCACATAACTGATTTCTTGGCTTCCTGTGACTTACTAAAGCCAGTAAGAATGAGGGATGTGGGGGGGTGGTGGTTATTTCTTTGAGTTGGAGTCTTACTCTGTCGCCCAGGCTGGAATGCAGTGGCACACTCGTGGCCACCGCAGCCTCGACCTGCCGGACTCTGGTGAGCCTTTCAAGTAGCTGGAACTATAGGCTCATGTCACCACGCCCAGCTAATTTTTCTTTATTTATTGTAGAGACAAGGTCTCACCAAGTTGCCCAGGCTGGTCTCGAACCCCTGGGCTCAGGCACTCCCCTCGGTTTGGTCTCCCAAAGTGCTAGGAATACAGGCTTGAGCCACTGTGCCCAGCCAAGAATGAATTTGCTGTTTCTGAAACAGTGTCAAAGTTTGCTCCATTCCCTACCCATAATTCTCAGTTTCTTGTTCTTTGAGAAAGTCAGGTGGTGTGACGTGTTTATGATCCTGGGTTCTTAGAAGTCTTCTTTCTTGGCAGTTGCAAAACTTGATAAAATCACCTGGTATGCTTACAAAAAATAATGATGACCCAAATTTGACATCTACATACTGATGCTTGGTGTTTTAACAAAACTGTTCTCCACCCATAGAGATTCTTATTTTGTTGGTGTAGTATGGGGTCTGGCCATGGTATTTTGTTTGTTTTTGAGTCAGAGTCTCATTCTGTCGTCCAGGCTGGAGTGCAGTGGCACACTCATGGCCACTGCAGCCTCAACCTGCTGGGCTCCGGCAGTCCTTCCACCTCAGCCTTCCAAGTAGCTGGAACTGTAGGCACATGCTACCATGCCCGGCAGATTTTTGGTTTATTGTAGAGACGAGGTCTCGCCAACTTGCCCAGGCTGGTCTCATACCCGCGGGCTCAGGCAGAGCCACTGAGCCCGGCTCATGGTATTTTGAATATCGAATGCAGCCAGTATTGATAATCACTGAGAAAGAAAGTCCAAAGGCAACAGGAGGTGCCAAAACCAACATTCTCCTTTACTCTCAGATCAGCTTTGCAGCACAGATAATGGGAGGAATAAAAAAGACCTTACAAGTGATTATGTTCTCAGATCACTTTTAGTTCCCAAGCACAGACTTTCACAACTCCATTAGTTTATCCTGTACCAACTCTATTCAGAAAATGTACACGATGGTAGACCAGTAGAGGGGCGGGGTGGGTGGGTGACGGTTTTTTTCTAGCTCTGCCTCCAGGTTAACATAAGACCTTGTAAGTCATTTAACCTCTTTTCCCAAGCTCCTTGTCTGACCTTTTTGAAAGTGACATAAACAACACTGTTAATATTTTGCTTCCTTAATGTGTGTCTTCTTAGTAATCTAAAATTCCTTGAAACCTCCTCTCCGATTCTTGATAGAGTGGGTTTCATGAGTGGGTATGTTTGGTGGTGAAACAAGCAGTTACAATGAGGCCACAAGTTTCCCATCAGCTATACATAGATTGTTCCTTTTGTAGCCCTTCTTTCCCAGGCTTTTGATGGTAAATGGTTAGGTTTGCTTGGAAATCTATAGGTTTACGAAGTGCTTTAAGATGCTTGTTCTATCTAGAACTAATTATCAAATTAATAGATTTTTGTCTCTTTAATGACTGTTCTATTACCGTTGTTTTAAAATGTCCTCAACAGGAACTCTTAGACAGTAAAAGGCTTAACCTTTTTTTGTTGGCATATTGTTACAACTAACTAAAACTGTAACTCCAAGTAACAAATATTTTGGGGGACAAAAGAAAGTCAAATATAATTTATCCATTTTTCAGGCTCAATAATGTCAATTGTGGGTTTATAAAGACTTACGCCAATAGTTAAATACCTAAAAAGCCCTGGAGTTTTTTGTGTTCTAGACTGATGTATCTGGAATTAATAATGTGTGTTTTGATGACTAAAGCATAACTCTTTGGTAGCCTCAATACAAACTAATATCCTGGAGTAGATTTGCTGTTTTATATTGATGCCCTTCTAGATGTAAGCCCATTTAGGACCCTGGCTGTTTTCTCTCACACCTTTGTATTTGTAAAAAGGGCTTTTATTCAGCTAGTAAACAAAGGTAATACAAACTAGTCAATGCCATATGTTAAATATTTTGAATATCATCTATGTTTATAACATGAACTATTTTAAGAATTAAGTCACCTGGTCTTAGCTCTTCAAGACTGCTTTTCAGAGGAAGATGTAAATCTTGTTTTTTATAATGTATTGGCAGAGAGGAGAGTCAAGAACAAGTATTTCCATTTGGGTTTGGATCCTATGAACTAGAACTGTTTTCTTCACCTTAGGTTTGTGTGCTGAGAGTGTAGCTGAGAATCATTGCCTATAAAGGGATTCTCTCAGCCTGACCATCAACTTGGTGTCATTTGTTTTTTAATAAGTGCTAGAACCTAAGGCAATAAGTGGAAGTCTCTGGGGGCTTTAATTCTCATATTCAGAAACTTGGGGAAGCAGGGGAGTGTATAGGCAGAGAGCAGGTCATGCTCACTTGTGCCAGTTTTTTGTTTGTCACCATGCTTTGTCTTTAATGCATTTGTTGAGAGCTTTTGTTTTTTCACATTGATTAGGTCCAGCAATAAGACAGTAGTATTCACTGTGGATTAGAAGGCTATCCCCACGTTGCACCCCACACACTACAGTATACCTTCAGTTTTACTAGCTGGGTCTTTCTCTGGAAAGTATGCTTCCTTATTTGTGGCAGCTCAAGAGCATGAGTGAAAGAATGTGTTCACTTTTCCTAGAGTCTGCTAAAGGCAGTATTGTGAACTAGAACCAGACTGTAATTATTCTAAAAGTGTTCTAATCTTGTTTATTATTAATCTTGTTTCCTGGGCAAAAGTGTTAACAGCTCCCCACTCCCACCTCCCAGTAGAACAGGTAAAATCTGGCCAGATTGCAGGATTCTCTTCTCCCTCTTAATGTGTCTCCAGGAAGTTTTTTGCTCTGGAGTTCTGTGTCCTGTGATTTTACAATGGTAATTCTCTATTTGCAGCATAATTTTCTGTTTCCCCTTATAATAACAAAACTGCTGTGATAGCCATCCAACCACTAATAAAATCAGGTAATTCATTTCTAAATTGGAACTTGTTTCTTTTTAATCAGCCTTGTAACGTATTGCAGACATCACTCTCAGCATTGGCTACAGAAATGATTTAATGCTGGTTTTTTAATGACTCCTTCATTAATCCTGGTATTCTGGGATTTAACACTCATTGGCCTCTGACCACTGGAAATGATGAAAACTTTGATTTCATGCATATTGGATAACACTGGACCGTTGCTGGAGCAATGGAGTGTGATTGAGAGTGCTGCGGATGGATGGGTGCTCTCCCAGGCTGTGCACTAGCACTGAAGAGGTGAGCATCGTTTCTCTATCAGCTCAGGGTGACCTCTTTGCAGCACAGATGGGTTTCAAGCAAGATTTCACACCGACAGCTTCACCGACAGATCTCTGGACTTGTGAAGTCAGGCTTCACCTTTTCTGCTATTTCCTAAAAGATACTTTCTTTAAGAACATGTGCCTTAATTTTGGATTTTTTTAGTCTAACAAGGTCACTGAATTGTATAGTGGTGAGACATCTATAAGGCTACGTAGTCCGCCTCCTACGCTTTGCAGACAAAACAGCCAGGTCCAAGAAGATTGATACAACTAGGCCAGTGTTAATAATAATGAAAATTAATAATAACAACAGTGACCACCAACATACATCATACTTCCGATATGCCGGGCACTCTCTAAATGTAGCAACTTATCTTTTCCTCACAAAAACTTTAGGAGGTAACACTGCACAGTAAGTCCAGTATTCCACACAGCTTCTTTCTGTACCTCCCGCTGCTGTTAAAAGCAATGATTCTCTCACAGCCTTTTGGTGACTTTCTTTACTCTTAATGGAAGCATTGTGAAAGTTCCTTGGAAGCAAGGTGCCAGTTTATTTACTATAGTGTCTTATGACCAGAGGGCTAATACCCTGAATAAATGCCAGGTTCTTTTTTTCCTCAAAGAAATTATTGAGAGAGGAAGTCATCTTACACTTAGAGTCTTCCCAGAGGCTGTCATATTGCAGAGTGCTTCCTCACTTTTGGACATGTGACTTAGCCAGTGCTATATGAAGGTCACATGGTAGAATCATTTTTAAAAAGCTAACTTTTTTTACACAAATATAATAATTATTCCTGTAAGCATAACTCCCTAATTACAAATGTTATGGAACATGACATGTTAAAATTCACCTTAAAAATGCAGTACTTTAAGGTAGGCGTTGGCAGACTTTCTGTAATGGGGCAGATAATAAATCTTTTCAGCTTTGAGAGCCATATGATCTTGTTTGTAACTATTCAACGCTGCCTTTGTAGTGCTAATGCAGTCATGGATAATACAAAAACAAATGGGTGTGACTGTGTTAGGATAGCACTTCAGTTACAAATACAGGAGATAAGTTTGCCAACCCCTGTTCTAGGGGCTTTGGTTGTGGAGTTGTGAATTGACAGTATACCTGTAGAACAAATGATAAAATTTAAGATGCAAGAAAAAGATCTCAAAAGGTGTCTTCAGTGATGGTGTATACTCTGGTGTCGTACACCCATACAGAGTTCAGCTTGAGTGAAATTCTTCTGCAATTAATGGTTTAAACAACAACAACAAAATCTTGCAGCTTTATAAATATTATAAATATTTCATTTCACTTATCCAAAAAGTTAGTTATTCACAATAAGCAAGAACCTTTTCCTACTCTTCTAAGTCTTTTTTTCTCTTTTAATTTTTTTATTTTAAAGAGGGGTACAATTCAGAGGTTTGGGTTTGTTTGTTTGTTTTTTCCCAGAGGATCTGGTAGTACTTCATACACAAACACATTTTCTCGTAATCTTTCTCTCTTGACCCCTACCAGAAACTTAGTTTAATGAGGAATGGCTGTTTTTGGAAACTGTTTTCAGTACAGTCTGATGGCTTTTCACTTCCTTCTAGTTGAACTGTCTTTGTTGCTGGTCACTGAGGATAGAATAGTTCGCCACTTTCTCTGTTTGGTGGCAGCAGCAACCAACTATCCATCAACTTCTGGCTGTACTCTTCTCCTGGTTGTTTGATTCCATGAGCATGTCTTTATTTTTCTGGGTGTTTGATTCTCATTCTTTATTTGATTCTACACAAGTCTTGCTAGGGAGAAAACTTCTGAATCCGTATAACAGTGGAATCTTTCCTATTATAACTTTATCACTTGGACAGCAATTTAATTTTCAGATTTCTTTCTGATGTCTTTCTCCCTTTTGTCCCTCTCACCTATCAGTGCTAACTAACAATTTTGTTTGTTTTTGTTTTTGAGTTGGAGTCTCACTCTGTCGCCCAGACTGGAGTACAGTGGCATGCTCCCAGCCACTGCAGCCTCATCCTGCTGGGCTCCGGCGATCTTTCCGCTTCAGCCTTCCAAGTAGCCGGAACTACAGGCACTCGCTATCACACCCAGCTAATTTT
>CAUYQG010087949.1:0-51673 GCA_963574415.1 Tarsius wallacei | reverse complement strand
GCTCCCGGCCACCGCAGCCTCAACCTGCTGGGCTCCAGCAATCCTTCCGCCTCAGCCTTCCAAGTAGCTGGAACTACAGGCGCGCGCTGCCAAGCCCGGCTAATTTTTTGATTTGTTGTAGAGATGAGGTCTCGCCAAGTTGCCCAGGCGGGTCTCGAACCCACAGGCTCAGGCAACCACTCACCTCAGCCTCCCAAAGCGTGATATTACAGGCTGAGCCACCGAGCCCAGCTAAATGACGAACAATTAAAATGTCAATTACTCAGATCCTTCTAAATCAAATTTGGGTAAGTCTAGATATATGTGTTACAGTTAAAGTTTTGCACCAAGTTAAAAAGTGTTTACTTAAGTTTTTGGGGAAATATGCAAATGGTACCTCTGGTCCACTTAATTATAGTTAACTTTGAAGAGGCAAACATCATGATAAGACTTTACCTATATCTCACTGAATCTGAACATCAACACCATGAAATAAGTACTAAGATTCACTCCCGTTTCTCAAATGAAGACATTTAAATGTAGAAAATATAAATAACTTACCCAAGACCATATAGCTAGTAAGAGGCTCAACCAGGATCAAATCCTTGTCTATCTCACTCCAAAGCCTGTGATCTTATCTAATTCACTATTCACTCCCTATGGAGCACTTAAAAAAAAAAGAAAGAAAGAAAGAAAAAAAAGAAAAACAGGCCACTTAGTAGTTCTGGATGTGCCAGTCATAAACGATGCTGATAAAATCAATAAAACAGATCCAGAAGGGCCCTGTCAGCAGTCAGACTGAGTTACTCCAGGTCCAAGAAGGAACAAGCTTGGATTATAAAAACATTTAATATGGATCACTAATTAAAATACATACATGTGCATGTGTGTGCACACACATGCCTGTCACAATAAAGTATAATAGCAGTCTCCAAACAGTAAGGTGCTCAGCTGAGTCAAGCACCCAAACTTTGGAGACCATATAGAGACCAACCTGTGCCTCAAACCTAAGCAGCAAATACTTCTGAAATTCAGAAGAGTTAGGGAAAACTTATCAAGGTGACACCAACGCATAGCAGACTTCCTCAAACCCATCTATTTCCAGGTGGAGCACTAACACAGCTGTTCCCAGAGGGGGTCTTAAAGCACCCCCTGCTCTTAGAACCCTGTGAGGCACTAAGCTGACACCATCCTACAGACTAGGATCAGTTGTACTAAGAGAAAATGTGGCTAAATCATGTGAATACAACTTGAAATCACAGTCAAAGTAAACTCATGAAAACAACAGCACACGAGCTGTGGAATTGCACAAGATTAGCTATCTACTCTGGGATTTTTCCTCCCTTTTAATATTCAGTTGTCACTTGTTCATTCATTTATCAGAGTTTGATAAGAAAAGTGTATTAGACACTATTTTTAACAGAAAAATCTAGGCATTATTTAAAAAAAAAGGAGACATTGTTCATTTATTTTTGCAGTAGACGTTTTAGCTGGATCCTTGGGTGAGCCAAGATATAAAACAGAGGAGAATGTCTTCTATCTCTGAGGAGTTTACAGCCTAAGAGAAAGAAGTGGGAGACAAGTAGGAAGAAACAGGATGGAGGACAGCTGGCAGGAAGATCTCAGGAGAAGGGAGCAGACAAATAGAGAGTGCAGGAAGATGGGCTACAGGTAAAGTAGCCAAAAGGAAGGTCGCAACTAGTCATGTGACCCAGAAAGTGAGCTCAAGCAGGAAGATAAATGTAAGAACAGTACCTTACACATCTAAAAGCACACCTGCTAGATGCAGAGTCCTGTCCCAAATTTAATAACACAGAAACATAAGCAGTCCACAAGCTCTCCAGTATCTCCTCACTGAAAGCACCATGTTTATTCTCTCCATGACAGCTACCACAATTTTAACTATATGTACTTGGTTTTCTTGAAAATCCTCCCCCAGCTGTAAACTGCATGAGAGCAAAAGTTTATAACTTATGCCCCTAATAATTCTCAGCTCAGCCATCTTCTAGATGTGTAACCTTAGGCAGGTTGCTTAACCTCTCTGATCCAATAGTTCATAGAGATTTTGTGAGGAACAAATAAAAAATGCATATAAAATACAAGATATATCTCATTAAATTATTCCATTTCTCCTAACAAATATTGAGCAAAAACTAAGGGTTCCATGTCTACATTCCACAAAAGCTCTTCCTCCTTATTCTAGATGAGGTTTATTCCAGTATCCCATGGTTAGGCTCGCCATTCAAGGATCCAGGCAAGAAAATCCTATATTTCTGGCATTGCATGCTATTTTATGGACATTTCATCTCTCTTGGCAGTTTCAATCCCCTTCTCTCCTCTTCTCTTCTCTTCTCCTCCTGCCTGATGCTATGATGCCACAATCCAGTCTCTGTGACTTGGGGGAAATGTTTCCATGGTGATAAGCAGTGATGTCATAAAGGAGGGATTGTTACAGGGTTGAATAAAATTTGGCACCAGATGCGCTCTGCCTTCTTATATAAGGGGGGCGGGAGACAACCTCTGTGAGCACATCCCAGAAAATGGGAAATCGAATTACCCAGTGGATGGCAAGGAATGACCAAAGAGAGAGAAAGTTCCAGTCTCTTCCACCATGCACTAGCAGTTCCATTTGGAAAAGAACAGATTTAACGAAACTTACCAAGACAAAACTCATTTTTCGCCAAAGGAAAACAGAGGAAAGAACAAGAGGCAGAAACTACCGAACACCTCACCTTCGGGTCTAGGAAACCCAAGAGGAACCTGTCTTCATCCACCAAAGCACAATGTATCAAATATATATTGGATAAAAAGTCACAGACTCTTCCTTTCCAGAGCTTTAGATTGCCACGTATGTCTGATTGTTCCACAGACACATTGCGATTGCCGTCCCAGTGTGCATTGTATAGTAACAAGTCTTACCAGAAAAATAAGAGCCACCCCCAATTTAATCCCCAGAGAAACTCAAATCACACTGTTAGGAAAATTCCCAAGGTTTATCTTATATTAACAAGTACACCATAATGCTGTTTGCCATCTCTGAGCCCTCTAAAAGCAAGCCTCACCTTGATAAAGGAATGCCTGACACCAGGAGAATGTGGCTGGATGGCAGAACTTGACCATGACAGATGATGCTTGGAAGTAAAGAAGTATCTTCACCTGGAAAGGCCTGGTTAACCATTGTCACAGGCCACTTCTTTCTTTGACTATGCCTTGGAATTGCAGAGTGACTAGTTGAATGCCACAAACTGTGAGTGCCATGGAATAGTTCCTTTTTCCATAAAAGTTCTCCCTTGGTCCCATAGGAGGTTCTGGAAGCCAGTGCTAGACAACACATAGTCCCTCATTCTTTTTCTAGGCAATTGCTTTTCCCAAAGGTTCTGCTCCCAGCGAGTACAGCCCACAGCAGTAGCTAAATATGTGTGCAGTGAGGGTGCACTTTTATGGCCTTCATCATTACTTATGAACTAACTTCAAAGGGAAATCATTTCCATCCAGAAAACCTGACATACACTTTTTCATACCAACACATGCATAGTGATAACTGGGCTTTCTTATTATTCCAGAGAGCAAGAGGCAGTGTGCTCCAGAAGTTGGTATGGGTGGCACCAAGCCATCTGCTATGTTTCAGAGAAAACCCAGTTGGCCTGAAGGCTTCATTCTCAGATCTCTCTCTCTCGTCCCTGAATATGCCACCATCTCTCATGCCTCCTTACCCTGGCCCATACTGTCCCCTTGAGTGTCCAGGAATGTCCCTCACATCTGCCCACCCCCACAGCCCCTTCATTGTAAGATCTGGGCCCAGGTCAAGTGGCCCCAGTCATCCTCTCTTAAAGCTTCCAAGAAGGGATTCCTCTCGCCTTTATTATTCACCTCCTTTACAACAGGGGGTGCTTTTTGAAAACAAAGAAACTTTTCTTATTAATATTTGAATACTGGGCCCCTAACATCTGCAATACACACATGCCAAGGTAAATGGGGGAAATGGAGCTCTGCAAATCTTCAATGCCACCTTCACCTAGTCCAAAATAAAGTTCATTTTTAAAAATTAGCTTTGGTGACTCAAGCAACTAATTTCATGAATAAGGATCCCTTAATGAGATCTAAGAAGAGCAATGCAGTGAAATGAGAAGGTCTGGGCCTCCGGAGACTCAAACTCTGGCTGAGAGACACTGAGCAAACGGTTTATCCTCCCTGAACTTCTATTTTCTCATCTATAAAAATGAAGAAGGGTGGGAAGTTTGGGCTCAAAGTCCAGCTCTAAAATTCTAACTCACTGAAGCAGCCTGTGGCATTTTCACATCCTTCAATAGGAGTATGTTATACTTCAAGGATGATTCCTCAAGGCACTTTGCTGCCCTCCTGGGTTGATATTTTCCCTTTCAGTAACACCTTTCCACCACCACCACCCCCCGCCCCCGTTTATTGTTCACATGCACTTCAGGTTGGGGTTGGCTGACAATTCCCCATGAAGGACACACTATAAAGACACATGGAATCGCTGCCTAGTCAAGCTGCACTTAATGCAGCACCACCCAGACAGACTGCCTGCTTTTTCTGAACACCTCTGAACCTAACCTTAGCCAATCCCTGCTCCCCCCACCCCCACTTCCCCAGCAACAAGAAAAGCCCTTCCTGAGTCTTACTCGAGCCTTGAGCCGGGCTAATTCTATTATTTTGCAAAGGCATCTCTGTGTGCCAGCATATCCTGTCACTCTCCTTGCCCATGACAAATTCCTAGCATAAAAATTACCTTTGGAAATGTGTTAAGGCAGCAGCATGCACATTCAGAGAGGCCTGGAGAAGGCAAGAAGGCTGGAGAATGGTAGAGATGGTCTTCTTTGCCGTGCCTCAGAAAAATCAAAGGAGAAAGAGGAGTAGGGGGCTGCCAGGGTAAAGGAAAAGACTCCTGGTTCATTACCAGCAGTATGTATGTGTTGAAAGCCTGTCCTAGTTGCTCAGCAACCAAGAAAAAGCATTTCAGAGAGCAAGAGGCTAACTGGATAAATGAATTAATTAGACACTTCCGGAGTCATTGCCATAAATGACAACATGCTCATATGGCCAGTTTTTTGCTAGTGAAAGTGTCTTCCCATCCCTACCTGAGCTTTGGTCCAGTGAATGTGTGGAGCTGTGGAGGGTGGGAGCCATGCAGTAACATGTCAGAGATGCTATATAGGGAGGGAAAGGCAATGGAGGGAGCCCTGCCTTAGAGGAGAAGTTGAACTAAATGACCTTTGAGACCTCTTTCAACTCTTAATATTTGATCAGTTTTGCACTGCAGGGTAGCAAGGACAAGAAAAGGAGTAAATTCCCACTCTGCAGCCTGAAGGCAACTTAATAACCTGCTTTCCCACATCATCCTGTGGGTTTCCCTCTGCTGTATTTAAAGCAAACGGGTTCCCATGAAAGGCAATAGGCAGCAGTTGTCAGGGAGTTTGTGTGGGAAATAAAATGTTTTGTTGGTGGTTGCTTTTTCACTTTTCTCTGCCTTGATTCTCCCCCTTGGCTTCCTTTAATTACAGCAGAACCCCACTGGCTGCTCTAATGATGGAGAGGACTCCACTGTGCCAGGAGGGAGCGGGCAAGAGGTAGAAAGGGGAAGGCAGAGTGGAAGGAAGGGGGCCAGCAGCTGCCAGAGCTAGAAAGAGAGACAGCAGTTTAAGCTTCTGCTGCTTCTTCCACTGACAATTTGATGGGCACCTCCAGGAATGCTGCTGTACTTCTCTGAGCCTTTGCTTTTCCTTCCACAAAGTAGAGAGAATGGGTTGTATGGTGTGCTGAGATTGATCAATGCCATTGCTAATTACATGTTTCCCTTGCTCAAAATTACTAAGAGTTGCCCACTGTCTACAAAAGAAAGTGCAAGTTTTGCCAGAAGGCCATGCAATGCCTCTGTAATTTGGCCCCATCTCATTCTTCCTTTCCCGATTCCCAAACATAACTCTGACTTTTCACCTCAAAGCCTACATTCATCCTGGTCTTTGCCTTGAAACACCAAAACTTAAGTACAAATACTCAGTGAAGGCTTCTAGAGAGAAAGAAGATAGTCTAACTGAAAAAAGGCCTAGGAGTTGAAAACCCATCTTAGCCCTGTGGGATCAGCAGTTTAACCTCACATTGTTGGGGCCTTGCTGTCCTTGTTGGTACAGGATATAGAACAGTGGGCTCAATGGCTTGGCAGGTGACAAGCTTTCAAGTCAGGTGCATTCATGTAGAACTTGTGGCTCAGCCACTCACCAGCTGTGTGACCTGGACCAGGCATTTAACCCCATCACATCTTTGTTTACTCATCTTCACAAATAAGCTCATCATAGTAGAAACTTCACAGAGTCACCGTGAGGATTAAATGAGATGCTAAATGCAAAGGTTATAGCTTAGCATCTGGCAAACGGTAAGAGTTCCCTAAATATTGCCTATTATTTTATCAAATTATATCATTCTAGAATGAAATAAAAGTTGACCTCTTCCCCATCCCTTTGTTCTGTTTCTCTCAACCATTCTTGCTCCCAAATTCTCGAATACCCTGATTTCTACATCAGTAATATAAAAGACTCAACTACCTTTCATCCTCACAAGGCATTTTCCTCTATTTCATTACCTACTCTGCAGCTTATTAGCTGTGTGATTTTGGCAATATAATTTTTATCACAGTTTCCTCATATGTAAAATAGAGATAATCATAACCCCCAACTCATAAAGCTGCTGTCAGGGGAAAATGACACAAATAAAACACCCAAGACTGGCATCTGGCACATAGTAGGCCTCAGTAAATATTAGACCTGGGCCCCAAAGGCTTCACTTTAGGCTCCAATACTGATTTGAATTTCCATTCTTCTAGTCACACATACTTAGCTTAGATTTCAAGTTCCCAGAAGACCAAGATCAAGTCTAAATTGTTCCAGGTTCAGCATCTACCACAATACTGAAACACTATTAGGAATTTGTTCACATCTCTTCTAACACTGTTTATTGCAGCATGACACACATCTGCATAGCTCATTATTCACTACTTTTAATGACAATAATAATGAATACAGGAAATAACTCAACTATGGAATATGTTTATTTCGGCTCTCAGCTATATACAAACAAAGTCAAAAGTTCAAGGCTGCACTGGACAAGGGCACCAGCTTATTGATGCATGCCACTGATTCCAAAGGTGTCTGAGATGGGCGAGGAGCAAATGATTTGGCACAGCCTATCCCTGCTTTGGGAGAGTAAGTTAAGATGGTGGGGCAAGGCACATACCTTCCTCTGGGTGCCAGGACATGTGATTATCTTTACAAGCAAATAACATGGCACTAGAGGGGGCATGAAAATATTCCCCCATTTCTTAGTCCTGAATATAATAAGCCTTTTCCTCATCCCTAACGCCACTAGTCCATGTTCCAGGAAGAAAAGAGAAGAGAAAACAGAGACAGGACAGGAGAAGGTCAGGAGGGAACAAACTGAAAGTTTCCATGCTTGCTCAGATACTAGAAAGGAGAGTTCAACTGTTGAAAAAGAACAAAGAAAAAGGAAGTCATTTTTTAAGTGGTCACAGAATTTGGTCAGTTAAAAGAGTTTTAGAAACACATAATGGTGTGAATATAATTAATACCACTGAATTGTACACTTAAAAAATGGTTCAGGCTAGACAGAGTGGCTCATGCCTATAATCCCAGCACTTTGGGAGGTCAAGATGAGAAGATTGCTTGAGGTCAGATGTTCAAGACCAGCCTAGGCAACACAGCAAGATTCTGTCTCTACAAAAAAAAAAAAAAAAAATCAAAAAATTAGCCAGGTATAGTGGCTCGGCCTGTAGTCCCAGCTACTTGGGAGGCTGAGGCAGGAGGATCACTTGATCTCAGGAACTTGAAGCTGCAGTGAGTACTGATCATGCCACTGCACTCCAGTCTGGGTGACAGAGTAAGACCCTGACTTCAAAAAAAAAAATGTTTCAAATGGCAACTTTGCAAATTTTATGTTATAAATATTTTAAATAAGTAAAATTTAAGAAGGACCAAAAAAAAAAAAAAGGAACAGAGCAAAGCTCTCCCCAGTTCTCCCTCCTCTTAACCAAAGAAAAATCTATCATTAGAAGCATTTGACCAACACAGAGATAGAAGCCAGCCTTAAGCAAGAGCCCTTGACTCCCCGCTCATGGGAGCTTCTCAAAGCTTAAACATGCGTCAAACAAGAAGCAAGCATCACTGGCCAGAAATGGCACTACCCTACCTCCCCCTGACACTACCCCTGAAGGTAGAAGAATTAGAAAAATAGTACGGGCTCGGATTTCAGGAGTCTCCATCCCTTAGCCACCTTCCCAAACTGTCCCCAACACATTCTCCATTAGGAGATCAAATTTTTAAACGTGAAGTCCTTAGAAGAAAGAATTGAAGAGGTAAGGGAGGGATATTAGACCATCTTCCCTGGAGCAGGAAGAGCAGGAATGTGGAGGGTGCCAGGCAAGACGGGAAAGTGAGGGCCAGAGGAGCTGAAGCACTTCGCTGCATCCTCTGCTCTTCTTATTGTGCTTTCGGCAAACACTGACCCAGCCCCAACGTCTGAGAGCTGGGGTGTTTCCGATTTCCTTCTCTCCCTGAAAATTCTGTCCTCTACCCAAGTGTTAACAAGGGTGGCCATGCTTTGCTTGCTATATAAATCACAAGCAACAATGGGTCCCACCCAGCTCACAAGGAGACAGGATGGACCGCTAGAAGCAAGATAATAAATTCTCAGAAAACGGAAACCCATTTTCAGGAAGCCACCTTAGTAACTTAAAACAAGAAGAGGAGCCCCCCTAAGATGCAGAGATGTGCAGTTATAGATGCAGGAGCTTTGATTTGTCTCATTTTTAGAGTCACCTGCTGTTCTTTGAAGATGCTCATTCCCACCCTCCTGCCATCCCCAGCTCCTTTAAAGGAAATTAAAATGGGGCTGGAGCTGCCACTGTTCTGAGATAAAAGAGAAAGGGAGGGCTATTGCTGAGCCTCATCTTCCCTTCTGGCCAGTGCAGGAGTGTCCCCCACTGTGCAGGTGTCTCTGCAGGAGCATTTTACAGAGACCCTACTCCCCACCCTGGGGAAAGGAACCAACAGTGTTAGGAGGTGTAGTTCTCCCTCCTCTCAAAACACACACCCTTAGAGCCAGGAGAAAGAATGGCTGGTAGGAAGCAGACCTACAGTGAGGAAGACCAAGTTAATCTCCAGGACCTCTTATTAACTAACAGTAACCATTTCCTACTCATTTTACTGTATCTTCTACCACAGGGCTACAAACATGCAAAATAGGGATTATAATCCCGATTTTATAAAGGAGAGAAGTGGATGTCAGAAAAGGAACCTGCCCAAGTCACAGAACTAGCTAGTCAGGGTGGAGCTAAGATTCAAAGTCAAGTCCAACTGACCCATGCTCTACTCTTCCTCATAAGGGGATCCCATCCCAATGTCTCCCCACCAGTCATTAGCTTATTTAGTCTTCTCAAGGCTGCCTTTTGGAAGAAAAAGCTATAGACTATTCTAAAAACTTAATAGAATACGAAAGAGCACCAAGGTGTTGCAGAAAGATCACTAGACTAGGAATCAGAGAATCGGACATTGGCATGTGTGCTTCCACTATCTAGATGAATTTGAACACGATACAACGTCTCTTGGCCACATTTTCCATATCAGGGAAAAGATATAGTTAGATCATTATGTTTCTTTCCAGCTCTAAATATTGTCTCTGAATTATTTATATTTTAGGAGATCCTTGGAGAGAACAATGTTTAACCCAAAAGAATGATCCTCTAATTGTGAGGCTTCTGGCCAGGAAAAAAAAAAAAGAAAGAAATCAAACAGAGTCCTCCTTGCTCCCCCTCAAAATCATACCACTAGTATGGACAACTTCTATGATTTAAGGACAATAATAGTCCCTTAAACCTACTGTACATTTATAGTTTATAATGCTTTTCCAAATATTGTTTTAATTTTGATCCTTACACGAATGAGGAAATTTGAATCTCAGGTGTTGGCTGACTTGCACCATTTCATAAAACTGGCAAGTGGCAATGTGAAGGTTAGTCTCCCAGTTTCAATTTAATCACAACCAGTAGGAATGTTCCTCTGTGTAACCTCACACTTGGTTTCAGAGTCCTATTGCAGCACAAGCCCATTTAGTTAATAACTGTAAGCTATTACCATCATCATCATCATCATCCACAATTATCTCACTTGAGCGCATAAACAGATACTAAGAAATAATTGTGAAAGTAATTAATAAAGGAGATTACTACTGTTTCAACACAAACACCTGAACATCTAACATTTCATCTACAGGTAGGGTCAGCTCTGCTTAGGGGCATGCACATGTAACACTCATGTGTGCACACACATGACCTCTTTGCTACTTTCTCTCCTCATCTCAGCTCCTGAAAAAGACACACTGATGAACTTTGCAGCATCCCTCAATCCGTCACTGCAAAAAGGTTTGCTTGAAGCATGGAAGTCATACATGCAGTTACCGTGTGACAATGGCATTTCATACAATATAATCAGCTCTAACTCCCTTTCCATTTCTTAAAAAATCTGTAAATGCATAAGAAAGAAAAGAAAACACAAAACAAAACCAGAAAGGGAAAAGGCAACTTTGAAATGAATTTGACTGCAGAAGCTTATGTTCCTGCAGGCATAGTATACATTAATAATTCAACAAAATATTACAGTAATTACTATACTTTGCAAAATCACAACAGTGCACTTTAGTACAACTCCTACCAATCTCTCTGTAACTGCCATTAATAAATAAATAAAACACAATTCCCTATATTAAATTTGTTGTTTAAAAGTTAAATATTTTATCAGAATTAATATGTTTTAAATAATCAGTCAAGTCAAGAAAATCCCTGGCCCCACATTTCTCACCCCTTTAAGTGAAATTCTATCTTCACAATTAGAATGAAAATTGACTTCAACACTAACAAGTATACATGAAGTGTTGGGACTTAAAGGCCCCTGCTGAGGGACCTGAGGACCACTTGGCTTGAACGCTCTGCTGGAACTTGATTAGATTGCCAGAAAAAGAGTGAGATTGAAAAAGAGTGAACTATTAATTCTTTTGGACCATGAATCTGACCTACCTCGTTCAGCTCTAGAAAAAGAAGTCATGAATTGTGAAGAGAAGCATGTGGCAAGAAAACACCAAAAAAGACACACCTAAGTATAGCCCTGAGCATGTATGAGGCTAATGATCTTGAAATATAGATGAGCCTCACTTTACCCTGTAATTATGTTTCCACAAATTTGCTACATCCAGTCCCTCAAGTTCTGTTGGTTTTACCTGTTATATCAGTTAGTTTTTGCTGCAAAAATGCTACAGAATAAACCACCTAAATATCAATCATTTATTCTCACTACAATCATATTCTCAAAAATATACAGGGCAGCTGGGGGCTGGCTGATCCTAGCTAGGCTCAGCTGAGTGGTTCTCCTGGTCACAGCTGGGCTGGGTTGATCTAGCCTGGGTTTGTCTGGGAATGGCTATGTACTACTTGTCTCTCATCCTTCCCCTGAGGTCTGCAGGCTAGGACTTGGCATGTTTTTCTCATAGCCACTGCAGAAGCACAAGAGAGCAGGAAGAAACACACATACCTCTGGCTAACTAAGCTTAGAACTGGCTCTATCACTTCCACCTCTTCTATTGGCCAAAGCAAGTCACAAGGCCAAACTCAAAATTAGAAGGTAGGGAAGAACAGAATGCTCCACCCACAGAAAGAGGACACTGCAAAGGCCCGATACAAAGAAGCTTATGGAGAAAAGCAGAAAAATGGAGCCAACAATACAATCAACTACACCTGCTAAATACTTCTTCAAGTGGGCTCATTGTTAGCCACCCCTACTGCCACCACCCAAGCCATAGTCAGGTCTCTTAGCATTCATTCTGTTCTCCCTATAACCCACAGTGTGATCAGAATGATTTTTTAATATAAATTTAATTATATCATTCTCCTCTCCTACTTTAAACTTTTCCGTGGCTTATCCCTGTGTTCCTAGGATAAAGAACAAACTCATTTCACTAAACCTATGAGATCCTGCTTGGTTGTGCCCATGCCCACCCGTCTAGCTCCATCTCATTTTTCACCAGCCCCCAGCTCCTCTGCTCCAGCCACACTGGTCTTCTTCCTGTCCTGTTCAGACACCCTGCTCCCTCCTACCCCAGGGAGCCATGTGCCCAGAATCCTCTGCCCTCTCCTTTTCAACTAATTGACACTGAACATCTCTGAGATTTCAGTTCATCTGCTTCCTCCTCTCTTCCCTCTCTAGGTTAGGTGCCCCTAGTGCAATCTTTGATGGCATCATGCACCTCTTGTTCAGAGCACTGGTCACCACTAGAGACTCACAGTCCAGCAGAACCTGGCACATAGAGGGGGCTCCACAAATATTTGCTGGATATTGACTACTGATGTGGTTTTTTAAAAAATCTTAAATTTTAAAAATAAAAAGTAGCTAAGGGTACTTTCTTTGGTTAAGTTTTATATTAAAGGAATTTGGGTAATAAATATCAATGGCAAATTGTTCTGTAGAATATTTAATCTCCCACATCACACTGCCAGTTTTATATAAATCTGGTTTTAATACATAAGGTTTCCTTAAAGGGTTACATATTACTAATTCAAACAAAGTCACAGGTATCCCACGCTAATACCCTCTTTTCCCACCTTCATTAGTCAATGAGTGGAAGGGGATATACATATAATCCAAAAATAACAGATGATGCAAAACCAGCAAGTAATCTAAGTTCTCCTCAGATTCAAGGGAATTTTTTTGACCCTAGATTTTTATGTCCAGATGAACCATCAAGCCAATATGAGAACAAAACAAAATGTTTTAGGATGTGAGGGCAATCTGGCTGTGACATCTGTCACACTCCATTGATCTCCAGGGTTGATATGGTTGATCTGGCTAGCTAGGTGAGTTTCGCCTTCCTCCCTCACCGCTCCATCTGTGTCTCTATAGAAGCTGCATGCTAGGTCAAAGAGGATGACCATCCCCACTAGAGGAGCATCACTCTTCAGTCAAGGGTATATGAGTAGCTGCACTCCCCTGCTAGAACCTCCAAAGAACTCTCAAAACTAAATTATAGGCTCACCAAGAATTTATTTTTATGTATCTCCCAAGTACCAGGTGACCATATGATTCATCATCCAAACAAGAATCTTTTGAGAGTTAAATCTATTAATATTATGTCAGAACAACAGATATAAACCAGGACACTGCCATACACTCTTTGAAAAAAAATTACTTGAAGATATATCATAGAAAAAATAAAAAACAGCCCTCCCCCTCTCCAAAAAGGAATGAAATCCAAGAAACGGAGGCACTAATCCAGGAGTAAAATAAGTGGAAATCTCAAGATGACAGAAGGGAAACAGTCTTAGAAAGAAATCAGTACAAATTAGAACATCCAATAATAATAGCGCTAAAAAGCTGGAATATCTTAATACTCTAGTGAAAGAGCAGCTTTGTTTTTCCTTTCTATAAAGAAAAGCAAACAAGTAGAAACACAAGGTAAAACAAAAAACTCTATAAGAAAGTCACATCCCAAACTGGTATGGCAGAATTCTGAACACTGTCAGAACACAGAATAATCTATGTGACCTCAAAGTTTAAAACACTCCTTGTCAAGTGATAAAGGTTTAGTGATAGAGGATGACATCAATTTCTAATCATGCTGGTGAATTTTGTTGTCAATAATAAAATCAACCAGAATATTTCAAACATTTTCATTAATTTTCATTCACTGTGGTCTTGATTACGTTAAGTTTATTTCCTAAGTATGCCTAACACGTATTTTATGCTATCTCACATTGTTCTCTGCAATATCTGTCCACCATATGTTTGCCATACATAAAACTATAAGCGTTTGGGGTGTCTAGTCTACATCATATGGCTTTTTTGCACATTGTGCATCACTAGGCATATAGTAGGTGCTTCCCAAACACTTCACATTATTTGAAAGAGCAATCAGTACAGGTCAAACCTAGAACAAATGTTTTTTTAAAATATCCAAATTATACTCCCATCTGAGAATTGTATTATATCAGATGTGACTTGAAATAAATTGTACATCATGCCTGGAACAAGAATCTTGGGGGGGGGGGTTTGTTGTTTTTTACTACCATGGTTTGTGTGTTAATGAAAGTGTTTTCTTTGAACTGAGAGAAGGCAGAAGGCAGGAGCTGCACATGGTCTCAAATATGTTGTTGAAGGCTCTCCAGCTCCTTGAGGAATAAAGAAGAGGTGAAGTAAACTAACACCTTGAGTTCATATCATCCCCTATTCTTATCAAAATGCTTCTAAGTGGAGCACCTCATTATTTAACTGTGACATAAAGGGGGCAAATAGGATTGTCCCCATTTTACCCATAAAGAAATTATTGACCTTATATCACACCCAGTTTGTGGTGAGATGGACCTGCACCAATTTTTGCAACTTTTTTCAAATAACTTAACTAGCTTCACACTAAGCAAACAAATTATTGAATGAATGAGTGAAAGAATGAATAAAAATACCTCTGCTTAAGGTAAGACCAAATCTAGGCAGGCTGGAAAGAAGCATTTTCCAATTTTTTTAAGTCATGGTTAATGACTTAATAATGCATCAACTTAAAATACATACACACAACTTTTATTCATAGTTTAAGCTACTAAACCTGGAAGGGTCTTCATTTCCTTACATCTGAGAAACAGGTGTCTTGTTGAAGACAATAAATGTAAATCAGAAACTCAGATATAGATATTCCAACTCTGAGACCACTATTCTTTCCAATATATTATGATGCCCTTCACTGATGTTCTTTTAGAAAGGAAGATACCAAGTGTGAGCTCAGCTGCTTCCTGCCAAAATCCTGATAAAGTTTAAGAAAAAAGGAATCATATATCCTATTATTAGGCAGGAGATCACTTGCCAGGAGGTAGAGGTCCAAATTTTAGAGCAAATCTGGGTGTTGAGACAACCAACCACAAACCCTGGGGTAAGGTGGGCTTCATAGCCCTGAGAAATGACAGTGAAAATTAATCTGGAGGTATGTGTCCCCTACTTGAAGCCTCAACACTAAGTTTCTGTCATTCAGTAACCCTAGACTGGGCTTCTTTCTTCTGGAAGGTGCCAACTCAAAAAAAGGACCATATCAGAACCAGGTCAGTGATTCCATCTCCATTTCCACACACTGTACTTACTATGGCAGGACCCAAAGTAGGATTTTTTTTTTTTTTTGAGTTGGAGTCTCACTGTGTCACCCAGGCTGGAGTGAAGTGGCGTGCTCACGGCCACCCCAGCGTTGACCTGCTGGACTCTGGCGATCCTTCTGCCTCAGCCATCCTAGTAGCCAGAACTACAGACGTGCACTACCACGCCTGGCTAATTTTTTAATTTATTGTAGAGATGAGGTCTCGCCAAGTTGCCTGTGCTGGTTTTGAACCCATGGGTTCAGGCAATCCAATCACCTCAGCCTCCCAAGTGCTGGGATTACAGGCTGAACCACTGAACCTGACCCAAAGTAGGATTTTAAATGAGTAGGGGGAAAAAAACCTTTGCTTGATGTGAAGATTAATTTTATGTGTCAACTTAACTAAGCCATGAAGGGCCCAGATATTTGGTTAAGCATTACTCTGGTTATGTCTCTGAGGTTGCTTCTGAATGAGATTAACATTTTAATCAGTAGACTAAGTAGGCTGCCTCCCCCAACATGGGCCTCATCCAGTCAATGAAGGCCTGAATAGAACAAAATGCTGAGTAAGAAAGAATTATTTCTCTATCTCACTGCCTTTGAGCTGGGATATCAGTCTTCTTGCTGCCTCAGACTTTAACTCAGCCTAGAATCTATACCATAAGCACTCTTGGTTCTCAGACCTTTGAACTTACACTAATGCTACACCCTTGGCTCTCCTGGGTCTCCAGCTTTCCAGCTACAGATCTTGGATTTCTTAGCCACCAGAATCACGTGAACCAATTCCTTACAGTAAATCTATATCTATTTACTATTAGATATAGATTTCTATTTCTCTAGAGAACCCAAACTAATAACCAAGGTATCTTAGTTAGGGTTCCTCCAGAAACATATCCTAAAACAAAGATTTAAATTTAAGTAGTTTTCTGGGAGTCAATCATAGGAAATACTAATAGGGGAACGGGGAAATGAAATAGGACTGGAAGGAGAACAATAAGGTGAGGTAAGCAAGTTATTACGGAAACTGAGGCTTAATTCCACTGGAAGCTCTGAAAGACAATGTAGGAAATCAGCCTTAGAGTTAGTGTACCCCAAAGGTGAAGGGAGTTCGGTACTTATCCATCAACTTCCACCAGTCATTGAGAGTGGCAGCACCCTACTGAAAGGCATTAATTCCATGATTCTTCCAGTCTGTGCCCTGTGTTATCAAAGAACGTTACGGTGGCCAGAGAAAGTTGTTAGGCAAAAAGTCCCTGGTGCTGGTGGTTGAAAGTCAGGCCAGCATGCAGAGAAATAGAAAGTACCTCAGGAATATGGGTAGGGTACCAACAGATGTGCTAAAAGGACACTCAACCTACCTCATCTCCAAATGAGAACAAACATTCTTAGCCAATAAAATAGCTCACTATGCTAGATCCTTTGTGTGCATTATCTCTAACTATGACCTACAATGCTGCAAGTCCGGTATTATCTTCCCTTTATACCCAGTGAAACTAAGGCTTAGAGACTTACTCAAAGATGCTGTTGCTTGGGAGACTATCTTGTAACAGAAAAGACATTGTAGAGTTTTGAGAGTTTATGCTTTTAAGCATAAATATGACTGGAAGCAACACAGAGAGATGAGCTACTCTTTTGATACTCTCCTCTTCCACCATCACCACCCTGTAAAACAAGCTTCTCTGAATCCCCAATCTCATGGTTTCAAAACTCTTCTTGCAGTCAAGTTCTCCCACTATGTGTAATCACATTCAGATTCAGCAACTTGAGCTACTTTTCTAGTCTTGGAAAAAAGTGTTCAGTTCAGTAATTGTCTTCATCTCCCATTGAGAACAGATTTTTAACAAGAAAAAGTTCATTTATTATGCAGCAGTATAATCTTTAACCTGATTCTAACCATATGAATGAGAAACCACCTTTCCCACCAAAAAGGTCAAAAGGGCCCTAGAGAATTGAGTCAGGCATGAGGGAGACAGCTGCAATGTCCAGGGGTGCAGAGATCAAGCCTTGGAGCAGCAAGAAAAGGCCCTTCTCTATGCCCAAGACATTCATTCTTTACCCAGGAAGTTTTAAGTATTTAAGAAAGTACTTAATCCATTCCATTCAATAAACTTCTACTGACTAACTACCATATACAAGAAAGCAGAGAGAGGAAGCATAAAAGAAGAAAATGCAGATGAGGTGGGAGACACAAGCCAGAGCATCGCATCTAAGCTATTAGTAAATCTATTTGTAGAGCCTTAATTCAGTCATTAACAGGTTGAATATCTGACTGCTGAATGAACATATTTGTACAAACTATCTATTTCCTTTTTTTCTGCAGGAAGAGGCTGAATGATCAGCCTCCCAGGTCTGGAATGCCCTGTTGCCAGCAAATTATTCATCTATGGGTCATCGTACAAACCATCACACAATGCCTTTATAGGATTCTTCTTCTCATCTTCTCTCTTTTAGAATGATTTCTGATGAAGCTTTTTTTTTTTTTTTCATTTTTTCATTCTATTTATTTTAACTTCTTTCCCAGGGCAACACTCCCTCTAGTGTCTGTGTAGAGTTCTCAGGTTCCATTCTTGGTACACAGGGTGAAGGCAAAAAGGAAACTCGAGTCTGCAACTTGATGGGTATAGATCACTGCAAAGTAATTAGGTGATTTCAACAGTGTGATAACTCTGGGGGAGAGGCTGCAGATATTCTGCAGAGAGTTCTAGCCATTGAAATTCCCATTTCACACCAGCCACTAAGACAGAAGAGAGAAGAAAAATGGAACATAAAGGTTTATCTCACGACTTTGACACAGATGAGTCTTGGGCACTATGGGCTCTGTTTGCCAAATAGCCCCAGCAGCCCAGGGTTCTCCAATTTTCCTAAAGCTACACACTTCACTCACTTCCTTCAAGAAGTCTCCCTTGATTAGCTGTGAGTTGTAGTCATGGATTCCTAAGTTGAGAGGAGAAACTCTTCATCTTTCTGGATCCCTTAACCCTCCACACAATAAAAGCCTTGAAAAAAGGTTCAACATATTTACAGTTTATTGGTGTAATCTTAATCTTGATTCTAACCAACCTGATTCCAATCATGTCTATTACAAACTATTCGTATACAAAAAATGAGTATGAATTTCAAGAATCTAGGTCCCCAGTTGTTCACTTCTAGATCCCTTTCCCTGTCTGCCTTAGTACTACACAAAAGACAGATATCAGAAAGACTTGCCTGACTAAGCATGTGGACTATGGGAGGTGGCTGAAATGAGCATCTTGCTGAGAACTGGGTTCTAGCCAAGGCTTTGCCATCAGTTCACTGGGAAACTTTAGGCAAGTACTCCTTCCTCTGCTTCAATACTTACAACTGAAAATGAAGGGACAGGCCCTTCCAGATATAAAAATAACAACTAAACTAACTCAAAAAATCTTGAGGGCACACTACATATGAGTTAGGCAATTCTTTTAAGCACTATGCCCTGTACAATCTCACTTAATCCTTAAAACAGTCCAAGGTGAGAGGTATTATATCATCACCCCCTTTTTTCAGATAAAGAAGTAGAAAAGATGTCCAATGTCACACAGCTATTAGGAGACAGAGGCCAGGATTTAAACCTAGGCACCTGTTCCAGAATGATTCTATTGAGTATGTGACCTAGATTCACATTCCCAGTCTATCTATCCTCAACAAATCCTGAAGAGGATTCCACAGTTTTCAGGATGAACATCCTCCACAAGCATGAATTCACACAGGTCATACCATGCACCCACATTAAATGATTCCACAACCCACAATCTAATAGGATCCTTGATTATTATCCTACATAGCTTTATACCCAGTTTTTCCCTGAAACTGGTCTTTTTTTCCCCAGTGTGTGCCAAGTGACAGGCCCCCTACCTAGTCATGGGTACACTTTTACTGAATAGATGGCCTGAATGAATGGCCTCACTGTGCTGCATGTCCCTCTCAACTCAACTAAGTAAGGAGGATTTCTTTTGCTTCTAAGCATGGACTTTGAAGAAAAAAGCTATTTGTGCAATCTTGAAATTCTTAGACTCCATTACTTTTTCCAAATTTACTATATCACATTTGTTAGTGTATTATAAAGAACAGCATTCCCGTAAATAATTAAACCCAAACTACATGGATCAAAATAAGTGAGCAAAATGTTCCTGATGATGCAACCAGGCTTGATTCACTTATTAATTCAAATAGCAAGGTGATTCACAAGAGGCCTCCATTAAGTAAGATACAGCATATCTTAAATTAATGAGTTTGTTATTCATTGTCTGCAGCCCCTCCAACTTTTTTGGCATCAGGGACCAGTTTCATGCAAGACAATTTTTCTACCCACTGTGGGGAGGGGAGGTGATTTTGGAATGATTCAAGTATATTACATTGATTGTGCACTTTATTTCTATTATCATTACATTGTGATATATAATGAAATAATTATACAACTCAACATAATGCAGAATCAGTGGAAGCCCTGAGCTTGTTTTCCTGCGACTAGATGGTTCCATCTGGGGATGATGGGAGACAGTGACACCTGAAATGTGTTGCTTATGTCCGGTCTACTCTAATCTCATTTTGGTTGCTGTCACTGCAGAAAACCCTGCTTCACAAAGGTAGGATGTTGGAAATGGAAGTAGGCTTTTCAGTGCTTATCTGACAGGAGGCAGAGCTCAGGCAGTAATGCAAGCAATGGGAAGTAGTTGTAAATACAGATGACGCCTTGCTCACTTGCCTGCCACTCACCTCCTGCTGTGCAGCCTGGTTCCTAACAGGCCACAGGCCAGTACCAGTCCATGGCCTGCAGGATGGAACCCCTGCATAGAGCCCAGCCCCATAACTGAAAAGAAGAATCCATTATTAAGTCTCTCTGGCTAGCCTCATATATACCTATCCTAGGCCTCAGTCTACTTTGCCTATAAAATGGGCAGCACCCTACCTCACCTGAAGCTCACAAACCCTCTTGGAAGAGAAATGCTCTGTTAACCCAAGGAGAAAATGGGTGTGAATAGGGGGTGGCTATTCCAAGAGAAAAGAACAGGTGGGGTATGATGAGTGGGTTGCCATGCTTCTGTCTAAGCCAATATCTCTCATCTCTGTGGTGAGTGATTTGATGAAGACAATCCCCAAGTGCACTTTCAATCTTGACATTCTTTGAGTCTAAGATGCCCATAATGTCTTCCCATGGGTTCCTCTCTCCTCTGAGTTCATAGCCTGAAACAATCACTTGAATATTAACCACATATTACCCTGTGGCATCTGTTCTTGTTGTCATATGCTTTTTAACTTTATAGAAATAACAGTCTCACATCCAAAGCATATTGGCAAGACCATAAAACAAACGTGGTCTTATCTTTGCTTTCCCTCCATCATACCCCTACCAACACCACAGTGCCCAGGACAATGCCACATACACAGAAAACACTCTGAAAATGGGTGGATATCTTATGGTAGTATCCATCAGGCCTCTGAAGTGCATGAGAAGCAGCCAGGATTGTAAACTAACCTTTATTTTTATCCTCTTACAAAATAGAATAGAGATACCTCTGAATCTTATGCTTATTATGAAATAATAAGCCAGTTGTTTAAACTCAATGTTATTAAGAGACAGTGTTAACCTGTTAGTCATCTTAGGGCAAAAATTAAATCTTCCCTCCCCTGCCCCTGCAGTAAAGGCACCATCCAGCTCCCCAGGGGTGTTCAGTATCACTGAGCTACACGCTACCCTGTGGCACATGCTGAAAGGCACAGATGAGAAAAGCAGAACTCACACTTTGCAGTGGTGTAAAGGTGGAAGTTCTGTTTTAATTATTTCATCCCTCACCCTCAAAACACTCGTCAAATAATACAAGATTAAAGTAACTAAGTACTGAACTAAATGTGATCAAATATGTAGTGTAGTCTGTAAATGCTATAAACAACTAGAAAAAAGGGAAATAAATGCTTCTAAGGAAAATTTCATGGAGCCACTGAGAATCCTGAAATATCTCTGGTTGTAGTAGTTGTGAAGTTATAAGATCATTGCTACCAGGCAGCAATGATTTCAAATGCCTTTGTAGTTTTGGCTTGATGAACTTAAGACTATCATTCATTCACCCACTTAGTCAAACGTTATCAAGTGCCTACTATGTGTAGGCAGCTTCCTCATCTCCACTGACTATTCATAACATCCAAAGCCTTCTCTCAGTCACCCACAACACCAGGAAAATCAACATGGTAAGCTAAATTTAACTCACCCCAAAGAGCCAGTAACCCCTAGACACTCACATTCCATATTTTCCTCCTCCTCACGAGGCCCCTTTTCTCCCCAGATTTACTGCAGAATCATCCTTTGACATTTTCTCCTTATAAAGGAAATGCCTCAAGCCAGCTAAGAGGCCAAAAGAAGGCAGAAAGCAGAAATCAACAGGTAGGTAAAGCCACAGGCCTCAAGTAACTTGGCCAATTTGTACCTAGCCTTGGTCACACTTCTCTGCTCCTTATGGGATGATTCAGGGCTCACAGATCATACAGTTCTCGAATTTCTCCAGTGACAACAGATTTACGCATCCCAAGGAAAAAGCAGTTTTCCCTTCTGTCCCCTGAGCCTTCTTGCCAGAAGCCACAAACTTCCCTTCCCTTAAATCCAACACCACTGGAGAAGCCACTTTCCAGCATTCCTTTGCTGCCAACTACAAAGCAAATTCCAGCCACTGCATTTCTACAATCATTAAATCAGACCTCCCAATTAAGGAGTTTGCAACTTCTGCTCACCTTGGAAATCACTGCAGGATCTGAGAAGCAAATCACACCCTATAATTCAGCCATCAGAAAAATCACAGAGCTGACAAATAGCCTGTGCCCAGTCTCTCCTCTTCTCACTGCCCCCCAGGCCTACAATGACCGGGAGCAGTTTATGCTGTTATGCCCCAGTGCATCTCCTCTTGTAATATTAATTAAAAACAGATTTTTTTGGCAAACCCCTGAAGAATGGCTTTTGTGGCAGGCTGTTTTATTAAGCCTCCAAGAAGGCAAAATGCATTAAGATATTGTGACACAGGAACTGTGAGCAGGCCAATGAAGGCGAGGCAATCCAGCCAAAAGCTATTTGAAAAATCTGTTTGGGAGCCACAATTAGATGCTCCAGTGAGTAAAATATTAATCTGATCAAATCTGTCACTATTTTGCACATTAGGAGTAAATATTTTAGAACATAGTCCAGCAGAATTAGTTAAGGGTAGAAAATCCTGCCTGGGAGAATCTGTGTATGGCACTTACTAGTGTGCTCAAGGAAAGGTGATCTGGCAGGGACCTGGATATCAGCATCCTCCCATTTCTCTTCACCAGGATGCAATATTGGGCACAATAATTGAAAACTACCTGACAAGTATTGCAAGCAGACACACTGCAGGGACAGCAGCATGCAAACCACTGCCACTGCTGAGTAAGCTGCCAGAAAGGCAGGGGGACCAATCTCAGGGAGGATGCAGCATTTTCACCTAAGCATGGGGAAAGCATTTTCACCTAATCATGTCAAGTATTAGGTTCACCAAAGCACTTGGAAGAAGAGCAGGAAAACCCGTGTTGTGTTATAAATGAAACTGATGGACCCCTGAAGAAGGACAGATTTAATAACACTCTAAAAGCCAGAATCCACGAAGGGTTAATCCAAGGAGGAGTGGTGCCCAAGGAGGAGTAGTACAGGGAAAGTGGTCTGTGCCTGCACAAGTTTCTACTCTCTAGAGTCATTTGCCAACTCACTGAGCAAGCAGAGAAGTTTCTTCCTTCATTTGAAGGGAAGGACAGAATAATGTATTTTTCTGTTTCAGCTACGTAAGCCACGGAGACCGGACTCCCTCTGGGTGTTTGTGAAACACTCTCTAGCCCATTAATCACCAGGATCCCAGCTGGAGACAACTGGAGAGAAATAATAGCATATCGCTCCAAGGCCAAGTCCACTCACATCACACCAGGAACACCTGGCAGATAACATGGTCAGGAACCAGGCCCCATCCCCCTCCTGGTTCCTTCTGCCTCAAGCCTGCTGGGTACTTTCTCCTTTTCCCCCAAGCCATCTCTCCTCAGTCCCAGGACCAAAGCAAATACCTGTCCAAGCCTTGGACAAGGATCTCCTCCTACAACCTAGGTCTCTGGGGCACAACCTAGACCATGAGGTAGGCTGGAGGCCCTTCTCCTTCCTGCCCAGTCTCACATCCCTGACCTTATGCTATCAGAGTGGAGTTGAATTTTTGATTATAATATAGTTACTGAAAACTCTCCCCAAAAGGGAACTCATGTCAAGTATTAGGTTCACCAAAGCACTTGGAAGAAGAGCAAGAAAACCCGTGTTGTGTTATAAATGAAACTGATGGACCCCTGAAGAAGGACAGACTTAATAACACTCTCAAAGCCAGAAGAAAAGATGGAATTATCTTTCCACGGGAGCTGGGACCCATATTCTCTGCCTTGGTGATGCCTCCCTGTACTTTGAAACCAATGATGAAGGGAACTTCCTGAAGCTTCATCATCCCCATCACTCCTCACCCTGACTTTTATTTACACTTTCTTTTCCTGCCATCAGGAACAAAAATCAGAGAAAAACCAGCTGGATGATGTTGTTGCAACTGGTTTCCCAATTACTCTCAAAGATACTGTTTCCTTAAAGTCTTTTAAAGACAGGGCCATGTGAACGCGTTTCTCCTTCTTCTTTAAGAAACATCACAGACCTGATAATAAAGGACATCTTTCTCTGATCCTGCCTAGGAAATGTGGTCAAAAGAGGTAGGTCCAGTTTAGGGGTTAAAGAGGCAGTCCCTCTCTTGATGTGGCCCCACACCCACCTGTGGTGCCCTAGCTTGGGCATTCTGATTGGTCAAGACCTCCAGTGCCTGGAGGCTGTTTATGGATTGCCCCAGTCTCATCACTGTCACTAAGGCCTCCAAGTCCCCTGGTCCGTTGCCCAGGCCCTTTTGACCCTCCTCTGACTGAAGAGCCATTTCCCCAGAGAGCACAGGCCAAACTTGCCTCCTCACTTCTGCTGCACAACTGCATTGGAGATGGGCAGGGAAGGCCATGCACATTTAACTACCATTTACAGGAAGCATTTTCTCTAAAGTACCACCTTCAGGGGCTTTGTGAGTACTCAAAAATTATCCTTAAAATAAAAGCAGAAACATAAAAAACTCTTTAGGCAGGGTGAATGTATATGTAAAGACATCACCTCCTCCTCCTAGGATACATTTACTTCCACACATCCTATCCATCCTCCTCACCAAGCAACAGCCAATGTGCCCGTGGCACACGCGCAGACACACACACACACACACACACACACACACACACCACTTAATTATCAAACTAAAATGAAGTAGAGATTCACAACTCCTGCTGTCAGAGAATGACCTCTTCCCCCACCACACACATCCAAGTCTTGCAAACCCTGCAAAAGTGCACTGTTGCCCGCCCCTCATGTCCAGAGCTGTGCATTCCGAGGCTGGGGAGTGGAGAGATTTTCACCGAAGACAGATGAAGCCCACCACCGTTCTGCTCCAGAGCTGGACTCCACTAATCCTTCGAACCCAGCATCTGTTACCCAAGCTGCGCTGCCTGCACTGTGTTGTGTACGATTAAGAACCAGGAAAAATGCACTTTGGTGTTGTTTATGTACTGCTTCCTGTGAGCCCCTAGCTCTCCTGTTACTCAGTACCCAATCCTGGACACCCTGAGGCTCTGTTAAAAGAAGGCGAAATTTTCCTAGGGAAATCTCAAACGCCGGTCATGAAGAGAATTACAAAGGGGTGGGGGTGCCTTTCCATCACATGAATTCCCCAAAACTGCTTGTACAATGTCCATCATCTTCTGCCAAGAGCTCACACTCTACCCAACACCAGGTTCTGATCTGAGCCTGAGAGCCAGAAAAGAGGAAAGGATTTCGCAAAGCTGGCTGATGTAAAGACCGCGGGAGGAAGGGAGGGAAGTAGGAGAGACCATGCACGCCTATCGCCGTTCCTTGGTTTGGCTGCACCTGCCGGGTGCCGGCGAGGCGAGGTGGGGGGAGTCCCTTCAGGCACGCGCTGCGGGCCGCTGCAGCTGCCCCAGCGGGCGGTGCTCAGATCCCTGCGCCCAGCCCCGAGCGCTCGCGTCGCCAGAGTGGGCTCAACGGCGCCACCTCTCGGTACTTCAGCGTCCAGGGGAACCTGGTGGCGGCGGGGGGGTGGGGGTACGGGTGGAGAGGCGCGCAGGAAGCACAGGGGCCCAACTCCGCTAAAGGATTCGTTTGTGGCCCAAGACTCAGTGGCGAGAGCAAAGGTTTCCTGCTCAGCGACACATGGGTGCTTGTGCATGCATGAGAGCGAGCGGTGTGGAATGCGTGTTGAATTTCGCTTCACGCTTTAAACTTTTTACTGCCTCTTCTACAGCTTACCAGGGCGCTGCCTGGGCTCTGAAGGAGGAACTGGGGTTAGTTACCTGGAGGCCTAGGCTTCAGTGGACTTGGCCCAGCCTCCTGCCGGGACTGGTAGACCACGCGCCTGAAGCGGAGAGCAGCGACCCTAAGGCGAGCAGGAGTCTGGGAGTCCGAGTGCCTCAATCTCCCGGATTCCCTTTCGCGTGACAGGAGCTGGGGGAGGGGGGCCAGGCGGTCTCAGGAACCCGTCAGTTTGTCCAGCGGCACCCTTCCCAAGTCCTTGCCCTTACCCATGAATTCAAGCACCCCCCAAACAAGAAAACTGACTCTCCAAGCCAAACATGGGAAAAAGTGACCACAGATCCCTCCCCCACTCATCTTTAAGAAATACGGTCCTCCTGTTGCCTCGGGCAGTCCCAGTCTAGGGTCCCCAGTAAACCAACGCACGCATCATCCAACAACAAACTCCGTTAACCTGTTGGGGGCGTGGGGAGAACCGGACAAACCTGTTCTTTCTAAAAGTCGACAGGCCCCCACTCTCAGCCTCGACCGCCAGCAACGATCTGTCCCTGGTTTCTGCGCCCCCCCCCCCAGCCCCCTATTCCCCTGGCTCTCGGGTGACAGATCCGCCGTTGGCTGGGTACTCACGCTGCTGTTGTGTCCCGACCAGTGCACCATGGCTTGGTTGTGGGCCGAGTCCCCCATCAGCGCGAAAGAGGTGCTGGGCAGCAGGAGATCTTCAGCCGCCGGTCCACCAGCCCGCGGCGCCTTCATCTCCTCCCGGGAACCCTTGGCCAGAGGGCGGCTTCCTCTGGAGCCATCTGCCAGAGTGGTAGCCCGGGTGTCCCCGCGCTCCAGGGCGCTGGGGGGCTGTGCCCGGCGACTCCTCCTCGCGCCGCCAAGCTTGCCAGGAGCTGGGATGCCCCGGCCCCACCGCGCGCCTGCCGGCGACGTCCCTCCAGCTTCAACCTGCATCTCTCTGTCGCTGCCGCCGCCCTGCTGGGGTAGCAGCTCAAGTCTGGGCCGGCGCCCTAGCTCGGAGGCTCTCTTTGCCGTCGCCAGCTTCTCCGGCCACTGGCTTGCCACTGCCCGCGGCAAGAGAGGAGGCAACGCCGATGACCACGAAGCCGGGGCCGCGGGGTGCCCGGGACTGCCTGTCGCGTCCCAAGTGATCTCGGCGCCGGCCAGGACCCACGTCGACAGGAGTAGGAGCCCCGTCCGGGCAAGCGGCGCCCCCGGCCAGCCTGCGGGGCGCTCCGTGCGCGCCGCCTCCATCCCGCTGCGGCTACCGCGGCTCCGGCTGCCGAGTGTGTGGCGCCCGCCGAGGTGCGGGTCCGGCGCAGGGGGTGTGCGTGCGCCGGCGAGCGAGCGAGCGAGTGTGTGTCGGGGGAGTGGGGAGGGGGCGGCAGTGAAGGAGGTGGCTCCGGCTGGCGCGCCTCGCCGGTCCTCTCCACTCTTCCCTCCTCGCTCCCTCTCGCTGGCTCGCTCTCTCGTCCAGAGGGTGATTCCAAAACCCGAGGAAAATTAATAAATGCCCCTTCGGTGCTTTTTTCCTTAAAATACGAGCCCCCAAAATCTTCCCCACTGGGCTTCTCCAGAAATTTTGTAAAAAGGAGTATTCAAAGGTAATAAGAAAATCTTCTCTTAAAATATGAAAACCAAGCCGAATCCAGGAGGAAGGGCAGGCAATGGACCCCAATTCCGAGTGTCTCCGAAATCCAGGCTCCAACCTGCTCCCCGCGAAGAGTTGGGAGCCGCTTCTTGACGCGTTTGGGGGTCTACTCTTCTGACCTGTTATGCGGGGTGGGAGATGGCGCGCGGGGAGAGTACAGGGGTCTCGGGGGAGAAGAAGGAGGAAAGTGTTGTCAGCGCCAACCTTTCGCGTTTGGGGGCCGAGGAAGAGCAAGGAGCATCCGCGCGGGGAGGCGGCGCTCGCAAGCCAGCGCGGGATGGACCTGGGACTCTTCTCACAGCTCCGGGGCCGGCCGCCTCCCGCCCCCCCAGCCCTGCGCCCTCCGAGCCCTGCGCCCCCGCGCGGGGGCGCGGGGAATACGTGCGTGCGCGTGCGTGCGCGCAGGCGGGCTGGCGGGCTGGCGTGAGGCTAGGGGTGCTCCAGGGGCCCGCGAGCGGGCGGGCTGGCGGGCCCCGCGGGGTGGGGGCACCTGACTGAACCAAAGGGAAGGAGTAGACTGGGTGTGAGAGGGCGCGCGACTCCGTGCGTGTGCGTTCGCACTAGCACATGTATGCGTGTTAGTGTGAGCCATGGAAAGTGGGGCGGGGGCAAGGGGTGTGCGTTCGGGCCGTGGACGCGCGCGGATCACGCTCCGGCTGTTTGCATTTACAGGATCCTGCTAGTCGTCAGAAAGGCAATGTTGGGAACAAAACAGTCCACTCTCGGCAGCCCCTCCTCCCCCAGGCTCTTGGTGCCAGGAGCACCCACGGTACCCAACCCCCGCGGACGTAACCCGATTAAGCCTCATGGGGGAGGGGGAAAAGAGCCTGAAGGCTCCGGTAGTGGGATCAGTTGCTGGCCAGCTCTCCTCCGGCTTGGGGGCTCTCGTTCCCCGGATCCCCACCCACACCCCTGGCCAAAGGTGGGCGAGAGAGTAGTTGAGAACGTCTGCTCCCACCTGGAGGATTCAGACCCCATACTCCTTTCCTGGGATTTCGAGTTCGTGCCCTCACTCTCCTCAGATGTGTTTCTGAGCAAGCCGAATTGTTTGAAAATGTCAGCCGCCTGTCAGAGGGTACAAGGCCCAATGCAGCGTGAGCTTATCAAGTCCCCAGTGCCCCGCTGCAGGAGTGCAGCCTGGGTGATTGGTGAGGCTGGGACCCTTCGTGACTCTAGGAAGAAGGAGGCTTTGGGCGGGTTGGAGAGAAGCGAGTTAAACCCTAAGACGACCTGGAGCTGCGTTTTACAGGCTCCAGGACATGTGGTGTAGTCTGCCGCCTTCGGGAAGCTCCCGGGATTTTTAGGGGGTTAAAAGTGAGAGATGTGAGGAGTTGGAGGAGAAGCTATTAGAAAAGAGTATGCTAGAGGGAGGGGGCTTTGAGAGGGCGACACCCTACAGGTCCTTCCCTTCCCCTTCGGGATTAGATGAGGAATTCTATTATAGGAGAGAGCTAAAGCGGAGGAAGAGGGAGGAGAATGGGCGGGAAGAGGGAAGAAATGTGAAAGGATTGAAAAGGGAAATAGAAAGGGGGGAGAGGAAGAAGACAGGAAAAATGACAAGGTGGAGGAGAAAGAGGGAGGGAATGATGCAAGAGAGAGAGAGAGAAGAGGCGAAGAGTGCCAGGTAGGAGCCTAGAATGACAGAGGAAGCCGAGGAGGCGCCTGGGAGGCCGAGCTGGCGGTGGAAAGGCGACCACCAGGGATTTCTGGGAGCCCCCAACCTCGTGAACTTGACTTCCCACCCGAAGCCAAAATAGGAATTGTGAATGGGTAAGGCTGGCCCGAATAACGAAGCCAGTGACAACCAGCCAGAATAGGGCGGGTTGTGGCATCTGAGTGCTTCCAAAGGCATAGGGCAGCCGGTTACCCCAAGAAAACTTCCAGCACCGCAAGCCCATGTGGACGCATGACTGGGCGCTGGACAAGAGCGGGCCATCAGCGTTTTCCCAGCCACGCTGCCGGAGGAGGCCCGGCGCTGCAGCTCAAGCCAAAGCTCAGTTGTTTGGCAGGAACTAGTGCCACTCCTCCGATATAGCTATGGGTGGAGGTGCAACGGTATAAGGGGTCGTGGGTGTATGTGCGGTCTCCAGACCGAGGATCATACAGCCTGGGAGAGTGCGGTCTCCCAAACCCTGGGCCCACAGGTCAAGTGCGCTGTCTAGTCCCTGAAGCTTACCACGGTCCCCCAGAAAGACCAGTAGGTGTCAAAAGAGGCAGAAATTCTGAGGGGGGTCTCCTCTCTTTCTCTGTCATCTGATGAAGGCCCTACCCAGATGGAACTCAGGAAGGGTCAGATCCTCGGGATAGACTTGCGAAGATGTGTCTGAAGCATTTGTTAGAAAAATATATATATAAAAGACTCTTGCAGGTGTGACATTTTCACGTGCCTCCTGTGCCAGTTCGTTTTCTTGGCCTTGCTCCATCAATTATAGCCTTCTCCTTCCACCTTCAGTCTTTCCCTCTTTCGCCTTTTGCCTAAAAATTCTTGCCCTCAACCCAGTACTACCTTTGCCCTCTCCCCCCAAGTCCCCATCAACCTCTAATAGCCAAACATCTCCAAAGAATTTCCTCCCATGCCCACAGTCTCCCCTTTCTCACCAGCCACTCTCTCTTGGACTTCTTGCAATCTGACATATGCCTTCAGAGGTGACTCAGTCAAAGCCCCAACACATCATCTATGGCTTTCTGCTTTTTGCACTTGTAAATATGTCCCAGTTGGAAAAGTCTCCTTTAGTCTATATATTACCAGGGTCTCCTGGTTGCTCCCTAACAGCCTCAGTCAAGCTCACTGGCTTCTCTTCTTTTATCCACATCTTTTTTAAAAAAATCAAGATTTATTGAGAGGACAGAAAAAGCTTCCAGAGTGGGAGGAGACCTGAGGGGTTGCCCTAGTCACATCTTAAGTCCTAAGCCCCAACCTCCATCATTCCCCCAATTCTCTATGCTAGGTTTTTATTTTGCTCTCCCTGCCTGTATAAACCTGGTAATCTCATCCATTTCTGTCCTTCAATTACCCCCTCTTGCTGTTGATTCCTAAATCTACAACTTCACCACATCCTTTCTCTTCAGCTTCACACTTGACTTTCCCATTGTTTCATATATACAGTGTCTACCTTGAAACCCATATGAAGCAAGACCTAAAAGCCATCAGCCCAACAGCTTCTTAGTCCTAGACTAGTCACCTAGACTTAATTGCAAGCTTGTCTCCTTCCTCTTTCTGATCCCCACATCCAGAAAAACCCACGTCAAGTCTTATTTTAAAAGCCTTTTTTTGTTTTAATCAGTCCTCTCCTGTCTATTCCCTGAGTCGCGGCCTCAGATCTAACCCTCATCATCTTTTGCTTAAGGCTTTATAACTTCCTTCTCCTTGTCTTCTATTCTTCCTCTCTCCAAGCCAGCCTCCACACCAGCACCTTCCAGTAGAAATATAATGTGAGCCACATACAGGCATTTTTAATTTCTTGGCCTTGGCCTCTAGTAGTTTTATTAAAGTAAAAAGAAACTAATGAAATTAATTTTAATAACATACTTATTGAATTGAATATATTAAAATTTTTCATTTCAACTTCCAATCAACATAAAAATTGTTTATACCAAGCCCTTAAAATCAAGTGTGTATTTTATACTGACAGGGCATCTCAGTTCAGACTACCCACATTTCATGTGCACAATAACCACATGTGATTAGTGGCTACAGTTAAACAACAGAACTCCACACTGTTGGCAGAGAGAACCTCTTAAAACATAAGGAAGATTATATCATGAATTGCCCTCCACAAAATTTTTCAGTGGCTAACCACTGTCCATAAAATCTCAACTTCTTAGAATGGTATCCAAAGCTCCATGTACTGCTCCACCTCTGTGAACTTTCTTACTGCATTCCTTAAGCCTAAAATGTGACATCTGACTTCTGCCACTATTTCCTTCATGAACTGGTTTTTTGTTTTGTTTGTTTATTTTCTAAGTCAGGATTTCACTGTACTACCCAAGCTGGAGTGCAGTGGCATGATCACAGTTTACTGCAGCTGCAACCTTCTGGGCTCAGGTGATCCTTCCACCTCAGCCTCCCAAGTAGCTGGGACTACAGGCACATGCCACCAGGCCCAGCTAAATTTTTATTTTATTTTTTTGTGGTTATAAGGTCTCGCTATGTTGCCCAGGCTGGTTTCAAACTCCTGGGCTCAAGCAATCCTCCCATTTCAACCTCCCAAAGTGCTGGGATTATAGGCATGAGCCATTATGCCAGCCATGATCTGCTTTAAATGCAAGCTCTTCCATAAGCCTGCCCTAACAAATTCATAGTACACAATATTGTATCCATTATTGCTGCAATCATCATATCATCATCATTAAATTTTTTGTCTTCCTGTAAGAGGGTAGTTGTCACATGTCAATTTGGAATTTAAAAGAGAGGGCCACTGTTAAAAAGGGGTCTTTGTTTCTCTTACTGACACAATGCCTACTTCACCTGGTAAAGGCAGGTTGAGAGCGAGGATTAGCCCTCATTCAGTCCCCAGAGGGAGAGCAATAAACACCACACTGAGAGTGTATTTTCCCACCAGGATTTCTGTCCTTGTTACAAATAACTGGAGAAAGAAAACTGTATACTGTAAGTTATCCATGTGATTACACTAAATATCACCCAAATAAGTTTTCCTTTAGTTTTTTTTAACCATCACAGTGAAGTAAAACTTTGAGAAACTGTTCTACTCCTCCCTTACATCACAAATACACAACGTGCATGCGCACATACACATCCTTCCAACCCCTTACTAATCTAACAGATACTTTTCCATCAGTATCTACAATAAATATATAGAGAAGCATTCAAATTATGCCTATTTCTATATTTTATAAAGTGTTGAGAGCCTCCTATATCAGGACCTGAAAGCAAATCCCTCACAAAAGTTACAGCCAAGAAAAACGTGGGTTTTTCCTGTGAAACTGACATATTTTTTAAGGCTTTCTTAAACTGGCTTTGTCTTCTCACTTTGTCTTCCTCTTGTCTTAACAGTCACACTGAGTACTGAGTACTTGTTCCGATGGTCTACAGACCAGATTTTTATCCTATGCTCCCTTTTTTCTAAATGCTGTTTGTTTTTATTGTTTGATACTCCCTGATCTTACTATATCTGTGTATTTTTTATACACATTCACATTGTTTTTAGAACTAAATAGGAAATTAATTAATTGATTAACATCAAAACAATAGTCCACATGATAACTCCCTGAATTTGTAAAGAGGTAAATGATCTACAAAACAAAACCTGAAATGCAGGCAAAGCAGCCAGAGGATGGAAAGTTGGATTTCCTATCACTGTGTCCTCAAAGCATCTAGTGTGCTCAACACTATATCCTCAGCATCTGGTGCAATGCAGGGCACAGCACTGATGCTCATAAATGTGCCATAAAAGACAAAACAGATGAATGTGACAATGATGCCTCTGCTGCAGCTACTAGCCACCTGTTCTTTATGGCATGTGTGTACTTTCTAAATAGGCAAAACCCCTAAGACTTGATTGGTACTGTTCTCCATCACACCTTGTCACATGGTGTCAGTCAGTGTTATTGTAAGCAACAGAAAACTATTCTGGTTTAAACAGAAAATTATCTCATGAAAAGGATTTGCGGTAGTTCCCAGAATTTCTGGGAGGACTGGAAAACTAGGATCAAGAGTTCTGCAGGCAGAATGACACCTGAAATCATGAAACTGGTCCTGTAAGGACTCTAACAGCATCGCTAAGCCATCAGAGTTGACCGGCACCATCAGAGTTGAGTGCTGGATGTTGCTGCCACCTCTGTTGCCACCAGCTAACTTACTAGTTTCTTTTTTTCATTAGCGTTAATTGGCCAAACCTGGGTCATGAGCCCCTGTCCTAGAGATGCAATGGAAGTTGGACCTTCTTCCTAAGATGGGAATTTCTCCAATACACAGGAAGAGAGTTCATATGCTAGGCAGCCACAAGATGAAACAAGATAAATGTCCACTACACCCATCACCAAAAAATATTTTTTAGAGAAAGAAAGGGACTCTGTTCACCTTTATCATGAACTCCTTATAGAAGGTCTAACAGAAACAAATCCGGACTAGGTAAGATTTCAAACACTTACATAGAGCTGGATGCTTAGCTAGTGAAACCCTTCTCCCATGGTAAAGGGAAGTAGAGGGGAGAGGTGACCATCTGCCCAGTGGTCATAGATACAGGTGGTAACATTAAGAATCCACAAAGCACCACAGACTTTATGATGAGGAAAAGTAGAAGAGAAAGAGAAAAAGACAGAGGAAAGATGGGGAGAGCAGAAAATAACTACCCAAAAGGTGACATTTAACAAGGACTTCCTTTAAGTCTGGCAATATGTCTTCTATGGCCATTGCTTCATTTAATTTGGACAAAGTAATTTCTTGGTTCCAATCAGTATATTAAGAAACAAATATATACAGGTGAAGCAGTGATGATGATTGGGGAGATAATGTTAAAGATAAGAATGAATGTTAACATATGCAGTGCACTAACTCTGGACCAGACATGTGGTAAGGACCCACCAGCATTCTAGCAGAATGACTGAGAGTTCATACTTTGGAGCTTAATTGCCTGTTAAAATTCAAACCCTCTAAACCACCAGTTGTGTGTGACCTTAGATATATTACTTAATCACTCTGTGCTTCCACTCCTTATCTATAAATGGAGATGTTGATAATACTTAATGGATAAGGTCACAATGAAGATTAAATGAACTACATAAAGCACTTGGAACAAGGTCTAGTACAGATTAAGTGCAAGATAAATTTGGCTATATTACTCTTCTGAACAGTCCTGTGGAGGCGAGCACTTTGTCCCCATTTTACAGATGAAGAAATATTGAGACAGAGAGGTTGGGTTGCATAGCTTATGAGGGACAAAACTAAAGGTTTGAACCTGGATCTCTCTGACATCAGAGCTAAGTTCTCACACAGTGCTCTACACTGTCTTTATACCCAAATCACATAGCATGCCCAGGCAATATTTACATTTAGGTCTATCTGGCTCTAAAGTCAATGTTCTTTCTGTTGCACTCCCTTTCTTTCTACCCAGAATGCATCATGAGGACCAATGCTGGTGGCCGGTCCTAATTAGGTACATGGCTCCTACAACATTCCCTAAAATCTGAGAAGAGGTTGGTGATTTAGTTGGTGACATCCTTGTCTTTACATGCCATCCCCTCTAAAGAAAAGAAAATTGTGGTTCATAAATACCAGGCCCGTGTTCAAGTTGGAAGTTCAGGCTGAAGAAGTAAGCAATGGCAACTTAACAAGCTCTGAGAAAGAACACACTCATTAAGCCACTGAAAGTCATCAGCAACTTTGTCTACATTTTCCCTCCAGTCATCTCTCCAAAAGAAAAGGAGGGCATCAATCTAATGAGGTGGGTGCAGTCAGAAACTATGTTTTCCAGAAAAAATAGGGTTTCATTTTACTCTTTTCTCCAATGACTCACAACATTTCTTAGAGAAAAGTTTGCATTTCTTAGAGAAAAGTTGCATATCTTACAGAAAAGTTTGTCTTTTCACAGTATGGGAAATAAATGCAACTAAGACCCTTAACGTTGATAAGTGGATGGATGAGTCAGGAGGACAAACATTTGAAACTGAGGAGGGCAGCTTAAGAGGAAGGAAGGGACTCAGAAGAGCACTGTATCACTAATGCAAGGGAAATTAGTGTTTTGTAGAGAAGTGAGCAGTGTTGACAAGTGCTTCTGGGCCAGCTCACAAATTCCCAGGCTCAGGAAAACAGGCTACAATTACCATTCCCAGACAATAGAGCCAGGAGGACACTTTACTCAAGCTCTTTCCTTGCCCAAAAAGGCCAGAAATGTAAGGGGGGGGAGAGAGAAGAGAGGCAGGAAATAAGGGAAAAAGGAAGGAAGGAAGAAGGGAGGAAGGGAGGGAGGGAGGGAAGGAAGGAAGGAAGGAAGGAAGATAGGAAGATTAAGCCAGGTCCTCTGAGAAACAGATAGGATAAGACCTGCAAAAAATATGTAAAGGTAAATATCCTCTTACAGAAAATGAGAGGGAATTAAGAAAGCCTGGGAGAGCCATCATACAGTTCTGACTTTTGTGAAGGAGAGAGAAGGACAGAAATTTGGGTGGAAGAGCTTTAGATTACCAGGGATTACCATGGAGTTCAAAGAAAGTTTGGCTAGACTAATGGAGAGTCCTTGAGTCAAAATCACTATATGGGGAGTCCCCTGTTTCCAGGAATGGGCCTGCCCTGGTACCTTTGGTACATTCCATCACTAACTGTAGAAAGCATGGTCCTGGGGCTAACATGGTGATGGGTTTCAGAGCTTCACAGCAGGAGATACTTGTCAATCAGACAGAGAGGGATACAGTATTCCATTGTCCCATATTAAAAGAAAATATTTTAACAACTTCTCAACAGCATGGTTTTGAGAAGTAAAAAAAGGAATATGTAAAAGCTTAACATAAAGCCATATTTCAATAAATGCTTGTCAAATGAATGAAAGAGTAATGGAAAGAATGAATCTGTATAGACGACAGAAAGAAGATTCGGGCAATTTAATTAGAATATCCTATGGCAAAAAGTGGGGGATTGTCTAGAAGTGGTGAATGTGAATATGAAGGTATGAGAGGATTTAAAGTCTAGTCCTTGCATTGCCTGTGTTAGTTGAGAGATTTTAGCAAGTCTCATAGTTGCAACAGAGTTAAAACTAGGCTTAAAGATTAAAGGAGAAAATTTACAAGAAAGCACTAAGCAAACTTTAAAGAGTTACACAACAAAGAGGCATGGATTTGTTTTTTTAGTTGACATTATATTGTTACAGATTTCATCTCCTTGGATTTGGCCTCTTTCTGACCCAAGCAACCTATAATTGTGATTTCTAGAATTCAGTATATGCTACAAGAGTCTTTATTGCACCCAGCCTCCCTAGTCTGTTTGTACTACTCCTTATTCTGGGCTTTCCCATCAAAATTTATAGACTGGGGAGCATCTAATTCATACCTAAATGGTGATGCCTGAATGCACCTCTCCCCAGGAGTACAATATATGCATTTTAAAAGGCACCACCAGATGCTTTACCAAGCTGAACAAAGGGATAAGACGACCATGGGAAATTCCAGGTAGCAGTGACAGTGAGACCCAAGCAGAGCTGAACTATCCTCAGATGACCCAAGCAGAACTTACCTGTGAGACCCAAGCAGAACTGACCTGTCAATGGCAGGTTAAGGCCTGGATAACAGAGAAGAAAATAGAACTGGGGAAAAAGTGGTTAAAGCCAAAGGAAGAAGAGGGAAAGGTGAGAGAAGGAGAAAGAGTAGAGGTGTATCAGTGGAGGTGGTAGTTGTGTTAGGGAGAAGAGAGAGAAAGAAAAGACTGATGGGCTGTCAGGGAATGGAGATGGGACATAATGTCCAGGGAGAATGCAGAGCCTAGGGGACAAGCACAAAGATTCTGGATTCAGAGAGAGTGGAGTTCAAATCCTGGCTCTGCCTTATAGACTGTGTGTCTTTGAGCAAGGTGTTTAACACCTCTGAGCCTCAGTTTCCCCATCTGTAAAATGGAGATATCAATTGTTCCTCTCTCAAAAAGCTTTTTGAGGATCCAATGAGATAATGTCTGAATAATGCCCTGAACATAATAAAGACTTAATGAATCACTATTAGACCCACTTTTACCACTTTTATCCCTAACTTCTACCACTCCTCACCCCTTAGAAAAGTGTTTCCTCTGCCTGATGACATCTGGATTTCCTTAATGAGAGATCAAACCTTTTTAATTTCCCAAAGTGAAATCAGACTTGAAGAACAAATAACCTCATAGAAATAGCCTTGTTGGCTGACCTTAACCCTCTGACTCTGAATAACTGGGTACATCTCCCCTACACAACCCCATTAAAACTTCCCAGACTTCTGGGAGGTTCCCAGCACAGGGTCAGTGTAACTATTCTACAGGCAAAGACTTGATGCTCAGAGAGTTTAAACCCACAGTTCAAGGCGAGTAGTAGAGAGGGACGAGGGGTTCCCAAGAGCAAGTCTGGATCAGGAGAAGCAAGAAAAAAGACCCTGGATGGAGAAACCAGGGAGAGAGAGGAGCTCTCCAGAGGAGTGGGAACAGTCGAGTAAAGATGGGGCTCCAGCTCAGAACCAAGGGACTGGGAGAGGAACAGGAAAAACCTCAGGAACGGCCCGAGGCCACTTTAGATGCTGCCAAAGAGAGAAGGAGATGTACCATGGATGTATCTGGACTATTCCCTCCCCCACCACCACCCCCACCCCCCCGCACACAGGGGGCGTGGCCGATTCACCCACCCAGAATCCGGAGCACCACAGCGGACCTCTTAGAGCTGTCATTCTTGGGAAATTGTTCAAGCGTGGCCGAGGAAGCAAAGAGGAAACTAAATATAGCCTCTAAACAAACATGCGGTGGACTGAACACCCCTGTCAGGATAGCAGAAGGAAGGGAGAGAACAGCTGAGGTCACAGGAACCCAGAGCCCAAATGAGGCCTCCTGCTGAGAACCACGCGGGGTTTCTTAAGCGCCCTGGAAGGCAGGGCAGAATCCTTGAGTAGCCTCCACATGCCTGTTTCCATAGATCCAGGCTCAAAGTCTGGCATGGGGGGTTTGCTCATATTGCTCTACTACTCCCCACTTTTCAATTCATTCGCAATCTTCCCAGTTTCACCTCCTTCAGGGAGCCTCCCTTGACCCCACTGGAGTCAGGACGCATCCCCCTCCCCCATTATTAGGGAGATCATATGTCCCAGTTTAGGCCTATTTTCCCAGTGTAATTACTAATAGCATCCCCTTTCACTCTCAGAAGTGTCCCTGGTTGATCAAAAAATCATGTGGTTACTCTGCCTATGTTATGTTCTCTTGGTACTGTATACTTTTTTTTTTAAGCATTCTTATAGTTGAGTTTTGATATATATTTGTATAGAGTTTTAATTAAAGCCTCTCTCCTCCAGTAGATCATAAAGTTCATCAGCAAATGGATCATACCTATTTTTAATTCAACAACTTTTTTGAAGTAACTGTAGATTCACATGCAGCTGTAAGAAATAATACAAAGTGACCTGATATGGTGGTGTATGCCTGTAGTCCCAGCTACTTGGGAGACTTAGGAGGATGGCTTGAGCCCAGGAGTTGTAGGTTGCAGTGAGCTATGATCATGCCACTGCACTCAAGATTTAGGAGACCCTGTCCCAAAAGAGAGAGGTGGGGGAAGAGTAGGAAGTGGAGGAGGAGGAAGAGGAGGGATGGAAGGAGGGAGAGAAGAAGATAAAGAGGTCCCACGTACCATTTACCATTTCCTCCAGTAATAATAACTTGCAGAATTATAGCACAATGTCACAACCAATATACTGACATTTCCAAAATCACAAGAATCCCTAATTTTGCCCTTTTATAGTTGAATTTTTTTCTGTTGAGTTTTGAGAGTTTTTAATATATTCTAAATACTTTGTCCTTATTGGATATGTGTTTTGAAATTATTTTCTCCTAGTCTATAACTTGTCTTTACTTCCTCGTAATATACAGGTCTCTCACAGAGCAGAATATTTAAAATTATGGTGGCATCCAGTTTATCAATTTTACCTTTTATGGATCATGCTTTTGGTGTCTTTAGAAAGTTTTTGCCTAGCCCTAGATCTCAAAACTTTTCACCTACAATTTTTTTCTGTAAATTTTATGATTTTCATTTTACATTTAATTTCATGAACTATTTTGACTTAATTTAGGTCTAAGGGCAAGATTCATTTTCTTGGCTATAGACTTTCAATTGCTCCAATATCATTTGTTGAAAAAGTGATTTTTCTCTATTAAATTGCTTTTGTACCATCAAAAATCAGTTGGTCATTTTTGTGTATCTGTGTGGGTTTGTGCCTGAGTTCCCTATTCTACATTAAACTATATGTGTGTTGCTCTACCAATATAGTCAGACTTCATTACTGTAGCTATACAAAGGTGGATCCCCCCCAAAAATGAATTTATTTATTAAAAAAGTGTGTATTTATTCTTACTTTTACACTTCAGTCACCTCCAAGTACTCTCCATTTGATGCAATACACATATTGAGATGTTTTTTCCACTTGCTCAGAACAGTTTTTGAACCTGTCAATTTTGATGCTTCTGCCATTTTTTGTTTCACTTCTTCCACGTTGGCAAAATATTTTCCTTTGGTCACTTTTTTCATTTGGGGAAACAAGTCGCTCAGGGCAAAATTGGGTGAATAGGGAGAGTGTGGGGCACAAGGGTCATGCCGTTTTTGGTCAAAAACTGCTGAATACTCAGTGTGGTGTGGGCAGGTGCACTCATAGACCAACCATCATGAAATGAGGAAACACATTGGAAGAATCTCTAAAAAAAAAAATCACTGAGGCCAAACACAGCCTCTCACAACAATGCTAGCTGGTACACTGATTCTGATTCCTAGAACACTTATATAGTGGAGGAAGCCCAAACCACAAGGGGCCCACCCTCCAAGAAATAATTATGGTTTTTTTGAAGCCCCTCACATATTAAATCTTAAAATTGGGTAGACTGATTCCTACACTTTGTTCGTCTTTTCAAATTGTTTTGACCATTTTATTTAATTCTTTTGATATAAGTTGTTGCCTTTTGATGTAAATTTTAGAATAAACTTGTCTATATCTTAGAGAAAATCTTGCTGGAATTTGAATAAGACATGTTCATCTATATATTGGGAATAACTGTCTTCTCTACTATGTTGAGTCCTCCTTCCATGGACACAGTATGTCTCTTCATTCATTTATATCTCTTTTGCTTTCTTTTATCAGTATTTTTTTTTTCTTTTATGAGTTGGAGTCTCACTCTGTCACCCAAACTGGAGTGCAGTGGCACGCTACCGACCACCACAACCTCAACCTCAACCTACTGGACTCTGGCGATCCTTCCGCCTCAGTCTTCCAAGTAGCCGGAACTACAGGCGCGTGCTGCCACACCCGGCTAATTTTTGATTATTGCAGAAATGAGGTCTTGCCAAGTTGCCCGGGTGGGTCTCCAAGCCGCGGTCTCAGGCGATCCTCTCACCTCGGTCTCCCAAACTGGGATTACAGGCTGAGTCACCGAGCCTGGCCAGTATTTTATACTTTTATCATGCAAATCTTATACATGTTTTGTTATATTTAGATCTAAGTATTTCATTTTATGAGTGATTGTAAATGGTATTATAGTTTTAAATTTCTGTATCTATGAGTTCATTGCTACCATATACAAATTTTGTGTTTTTATCTCACATTCTGGGACCTTGCTGAACTCATTTCAGAATTACTTTTATAGACATGTTGGGATTTTCTATGTAACAGTCATTTACTGTACAAATGGAAACCATTCTATTTATTTATTTCCAAACTTCATGTCTTTTTTATTCTTGCTATATTGTACTGGCTAGAACTTCCAGCAGTGCGTTAAATAAAAGTGATACGAGTGGACATCTTGCCTTTTTTCTGAACTTAGGGGGAAAACATTCAGTCTTTCACCCCAAGTGTCATGTTAACTATAGGTTGTTTTTTTTTAGGTACCCTTTATTCATTAAAGAAAATTCCCCCCTTCCTATTTTCCTGATTTTTTTTACCATAAATAGGTGTCAAATTTTGTCAAATTATTTTTTTGCATTAATTGACATGATCAGTTGATTGTTATTCTTTAGCCTATTAATATGATTTATTTTCTTGTATCAAATCAGCCTTCCATCCCTGCAATAAAACCCACTCAGTCATGGCATATAATTGTTTTCATCTATTGCTGAATTTTATTTGCTAATATTTTGCTAAGGATTTTTTGTATATATTCATGAATGATATTGGTCTGTGGTCCTCCTTTTTTTTCTTTATTTTTTACTGTCTGACTGGTGTTAGTATTAGGGTAACACTAACCTCATAAAATGCATTGGGATGTGTTTTCTCCTCTCCTCTGGAAGAAATTGTGTAGAATTAATCTTCTTTAAACATTTGATAGAATTCTCCAGGGAAATCATCTGGTCCTGAAATTTTATTTTGAGGTTTTTTTAAAATTGTAAGTTCAATTTTTTTAAAAAGTATAGTACTATTTAAAATTAAATTATATTTAATTGTATTAAAATTAAATTTTAATTATATTAAAATTATCTGTTTTATATTGTGTAAGCTGTGGGTAGTTGGTGTTTTGCCAAAAATTGGCTTATTATGTCTAAGTTGTCAAATTTTTGTATATAGAATTGCTAGTAGTATTCTCTAATTATCCTTTTGATGACTGCAGAATCTGTAGTGATATTCCGCATTTCTGATACTGCTAACTTCTTTCTTTTCACTTTGTCAGTCATGCTAGAAGTTTGTCAATTTTATTGCTATTCTCAAAGAACTAGCCCTTTGTTTCACTGATTTTTTTTTTTTAATTGATTACTGCAGGGTTTTTTATTCTTTTCTTCCTTCTGCTTGCTTTGGTTTATTTTGCTCTTCTTTTTCTAGGTTTTTGAGGTGGGAGTTTAAAATTATTAACTTCAGACTTTTCCTTTTTTCTACTGTATGTATTTACTGCTACAAATTGCCCTCTGAGCATTACTTTAACTATATCTCATAAATTTTGATATGTTGTATTTTTCCTTTCATTCAGTTCAATTTTTTTTTTATTTCCCTTGAGAATTCCTCTTTGGCTGTTGGATTATTTAGGCGTATGTTTTCTGTTTGTTTGTTTCCAAGAGTCTAGAAATTTTCCTATTATCATTCTGTTAATGATTTCTAGTGTGATTTCATTGTGATAGGAGAATACATTCTGCATGATTTAAATTTTTTAAATGTGTTGTTTTTTTTATAGCCCAGGATATGGTATATCTTGCCTCTGTTCTATGAGCACTTGAGTATATTCTATAAATATTGACTTGATCCTGTTGGTTGTTGTTGTTGAGTTATTCTCTGTCTTTGCCGATGTTCTATTTAGTTATTCTATCAATTATCAAGAAAAGAGTTGAAGTCTAACAATAATTGTTGATTTGCCTATTTCTCCCTTCAGTTCTACCAGTTTTGGCTTCACATACTTTGCAGAGCTATTGTTTGCTGCTTACACATTTAAGGTGACTATGTCTTCTTGACAGATTGACCCTTTTGTCATTCTATAACATCTCTGTCTCTGGCAACTGTCTTTTTTCTGAAGTCTACTTTATTTGCTATTAATATAGCTACTCTTGTTTTCTTTTGATTAATGTTTGTAGATATATCTTTTTTCATTTTTTGTAATTCTGTTTGAAGTCAGTTTCTTTTCTTTTTTTTTTCTTTTGAGTTGGAGTCTCACTCTGTCACCCAAGCTGGAGGGCAGTAGCACACTCCCGGCCACCACAGCCTCGACCTGCTGGGCTCTGGCGATCCTTTGACCTCAGCCTTCCAAGTAGCCGGAACTACAGGCACGCGCTACCATGCCCTACTAATTTTTGAGTTATTGTAGAGACGAGGTCTCGTCAAGTTGCCTGGGTGGGTCTTGAACCCGCGGGCTCAGGCAATCCTTTCACCTTGGCCTCCCAAAGTGCTGGGATTACAGGCTGAGCCACCGAGCCCAGCCATGAAGTCAGTTTCTTTTAGGTAGCATATTGTTGGATCATGTTTGTTAAATCACTCTGCCAATCTCTTTTATTTTGTATATTTATAATTAATATAGTTAATGATGTGTTATAATTTATAACTAATGTAGTTAATGAAGTGCTAGACCTTAAGCCTGACATTTTATTTTCTGTGTATTCTGTAAATTCTTTCTGTTGTTTATTTTTGTTTTTGGTTTTTCATGCCTTCCTGTGGGTTACTTGAACATTTTTTAAAACGTCATTTTGATTTATCTATAGAACTTTGAGCGAATCTCTTTGCACAGTTTTTTCAGTGGTTGCTCTAGGTATTGCATTAAATATATATAACTTAACACAGCTTACTGGTTTTTTATTTACCAGTTTGAATGAAATGTAGAAACCTTACCTCCTTTTATGTCCCTTTACCTTCCCCTGCTTATAATTCTCAGATATTTCCTACATATGTATGTAGAATTACATTAGTAATATTTTTGTTTCAAACATAATTTAGAAAATTAAGAGGAGAAGGAAAGTCTATTTAATTTAATCATATTTTTGTTTACTGATGTTCTTCCTTCCTTCCTGATGTTCTAGAGTTTCTTTGTTTATTAGTTCCTTTATTTTCATAGTACTTCCTGTAGTTGCTCATTTAGGGTAAACCTGCTCATGACAAATCCTGCTAGTTTCTCTTTATCTGAAAAATGTTTTAATTTTCCCTTCACTCTTTTTTAATTGAACATTGACAAATTTTGATTGTATATATTTATGGAGTACAAAGTGATACCATGATATATGTATACAGTATGTAATACATGAGTTAAGCTAATTACATATTTATCACTTCAGATAGTTATCATTTAATTCCTTCTGTCTAACTGAAACATTGTAAGCTTTCACCAACATCTCCCCATTTCTTCCAACCCAAGCCACCATTCTGCACTCTGCTTCTATGAGGTTAATTGTTTTAGATTCCATATATTAGTAAGAACAAGTAATATTGGTCTTACTGTGCTTGACTTGTTCTCATTCTTGAAGTCCACATTCCCTACAGGGCTTTCAATGACACCTAGGGAAGTGTGCCTGGGCAGAGGTAGGAGTCCTTCTGGACAGAGGTGAGAGCTCTGTTTCCATCAAACCTCCACTGATATCTTTCTGGCTAGCAAGGGTAGGAATGTGCCTCAGTACTACTTCCTGTGTGGCCTCCACTGACACAAAAGGGTGGAAATGGGGGACGGCTTTATTAACACCAGACAGTGGTAAAAGTCCTGACTCTCCACTAGGCCTCCTCTGACACGACACCAGCGCAGAGGGGCAGTGATGACTTCATTATTGCTGGGAAGAAGTAAAAGTGCTTTTTGCTGATGCCACAGGCTGAGGTGAGGGAGCCTCATCACCACCTGGAGCATATGAAAGTCTCGGTTTCCTACTTGGCTTCTAGTGCAGCACCTTGATATAACCTCAAGAGGGTGGATGGCTGGCCTCCCCAGGAAGCCTTTGCAAGTATAAGTGGAGGGGAGACCACAGTTTTTATATGTGGTGTTTGGCTAGAGTATTAGTGTCTAAAAGTTCTCTAACTTGCTGTCCCTTTCTAGTTGGAGACAGTAGGATTTTTATTGTTTGCACTTATTGGCATTTCTTAGTTGCCAGTTTCTTCAACTCCAAGACTGTGATATTTGACACAAAAAGAAAATCCAGATAACTCACCACCTTGGGTCTTAAGGTCCCTAGTCAATCTGCCATTTTCTTTCCACTTTTCAGAGTCTTCTTATGTTTGCTTAATATATAATGTCCAGGATTTTTGTTATACATAGCAGAAGGAATAAGGAAAACTATTTCTACTCCATCTTTTTAGAAGCTGATCATATCCATTTTTAAATCATTATATCTTTAACACTAAACCCAGTTTCTGGTACACAGTAGAATACCCTATATAAATAGTTGGAACTACATCCAAATTCTCCCAGGATGTAAACAAGTCCCTCCCACAGGTAAGCTTTTTGGTAATATCTATGATCTTTCAGCCTATGAAACAACTTATTTAAGAAATCAGTGACCTTTTATTTTCTGTGGTAGGTGCATCTCTGAAGAGTTGTGTATCTGTCAAATTGAGATAGTCATAGAACCATCCTTATAGGTTGGGGAAAGGATTACATAAGGAATCAACGTAAACCACTTAGAAATGCTGCTGTCAAGTTGTAAGCTCTCAATAAATACTATTATTGTGTGAAAAACAGAATTTTTGTCAGTTGGATTCCATTTCTTAACTTTTTAAAATTATATTAAAAGTGATGTCACTTCATTTCTAATTCATTTTCAACCTAACAATAGTCCCCAATGCAGAGTTTCTCAGCCTCCCTCTCAGCCTTTGTGACAAGAAATCAGCAGTTCATAAATGGACTGGCAGTCAGTGCAGCCAAGGATCTTTAGAATTCATTGAATTCTGGTGTTTATTCTTTTGTTCAGCACCTACATCATCCCCTAATTGTTCCATTTTATAAATTTGCATATTGGTTTCTTGAATTTTGCATGTTTGGGGTTGAATATAATTAGCTTTTACATCGGCATGCCACACTTTGTAGAGGCTTTCCATTGGATCATCATAGGTGGCACAGGTATAATAATATCCTTTTTTTCTGCTGATAACCATTATCATAATAATAACAAAAGCTTTACTTATGGAGTATTTATTATATACCAGGCCCTTTTTTCAGAGCTTTACCAGTATTTTCTCAATTAATCCTCAAGAAAAAACTGGGATAGAGTCCCTCTTACTAGTCCCACCTTTCGAAGGAGAAACACTTTTCAAAGGTTTAGAGAGCTCAGTAACTTTCCTAAGGTTATAGGGCTACTAACTGTTGGAGGCAGCATTCCAGCCCAGGCCTGACTGAGGCTCAGTCTAGGACTCTTGCCTGGGGAGTGGGGGCCACTTTCTCTAACAACAACAACAACCACACTAATCAGTGATGTTTCCCCAGAGAGTCCCCCTTCCCAGAGGCATAGCAATTTAAATCCTGGGCAAACCTGGCTTATGGAAATAAAAAATTAAAACAGGCTAACAGGAGGAGGTCTGAGTTCTGCTTAATTAACCTGGTATAATTATTTCCATTGAATTGCTCTACATCTGGGGATGGGTATTTACTAAGCAGACTGGTCCAATGGTTTCCTTCAGCACCTGCTTTAGTCTGGAGGAAGTTAATTGCATGGAAAGTTTTCATCTAAATCACTGAGTTTCTTATTCCCACCAATGCCAGAAACACACACACACACACACACACACACACACACACACAGTCTTATGCCAAAAGGTCTTTGCTAGAAGGACTTGCCCTTTAGCTCAGGGTCTGTGCCTCAATGAAGACGCAACCCATTTTGTGGACCTCAGCAGCATAGTTATTCTAAACAGACATAACAGGCCCCTCTGCACTGCAAAAAGCAGGGAGCAGTAAGCAATGTGGTCTCTGGACCACCCAGACCACAACGTTCCCCACCCCCACCACTGAAAGAAACAAATCAGGAATAAGAGGCAGGGAAAGTATGCTTGGCCAAAGTTGCCTTTTCCTCTTTAAAAACACAAGAAGATAAATTACAGCTTCTCTTAGTAACATAATTACTTTAATTAAAATTTAGGGAGTCAGAAAAACCAGTTCTGAATGTCAGATTTTCAATGATGTGTGCGAAGCCTGGGATAATAGAAATACAGCCCTGTATATAACTAGCATATTATAACTGGAGCTGTGTGTGGTGCTGTATTCACTTAGAGTTAGAATAGCAATTAAATGATAACCAGGACTCCATTCTCTGCTCCCCCTTGTCTCTGCCCTTATTTCACACCCAGGTAACAATTATATATGCAAGACTATGGTTGCTTTTCCACACCCATCCAAGCAACAGTCATCCTTCAGGCTGTTCTTCTCAAATAATGCTTTGAATCCTTTCCTGAAGAGTCTGTCCCACAGAAATCCTCCCATTCTAATCAACCACTGTACAGTACTTGTTTTCTGCACCATGTGTTTTCCCTCTTAATTGGACTGATTTCAGCTTTGTGCTCTAATCTGTCACATACAGCTTTCTAATTGTGTCATGTCACCCTAACAAGATTATAAGCTCTCAGGAGACACCAAATATGTCATATGAAAGCACAGGCATTTAGAGCTGGAGGGATCTCAGAGATTATACTGCAGATGAGAAAGCAGCTACTCCAGGGGCTGAGCCAGAACTAGGGCTCAAGAATTATTACCCTTAGTTCAAGGTGGGCCTAATCCTGCCCTAGATCTATTGAAGATTTTGAATGAGTTCCAACAAGCATCACCTTGGTGAGGCATGAAGAAGAAGGTGCTGGAAGGAGAAAATTGAGGGTAGCTTTCCTCAGGCCACCAACTCCCTTTAAGTATACTGGGTCCAATTTCCATTCCAAGGGGCTGGTGCCATTGAACAAGGTAGGGGAAAGGTGTGGTCACAGAAAGCAGGTCAAACTGAAGGTTGAGGAGAGACTCCCTGTCCAGATCAGTGTACTCATGGCTGAGAGATGACTAGCCAGCTGCTGTCCTTTGGGGAGGGAGGGTCTCTGAAGGACAATGAGAATGGCCAGACTGGCTCAACTTCCCTATAGCACTCTGATCTTCAGTACAAGCAAGGCAAAGGACAGGGCTTGCATTAAGGAAGTCTCTCTAGCTCCTCCCTCCTCTCATTTCGCACCCTAAGTGTCTTAGCTCAGGCTTCCCAGAAGTGGGCTCTGAGTGGTTTTCAATTTCTCCCCAGAGAAATCCACAAGGGAGACAGGGAAGTGAGAGAAGGATGGAAAGAAAGCAAATAAAAGCTGTGATTTTATGAAAAACCCCACAGAGGGTAGCTTTCACCCAGCCCCATAGGGACACTCTGGAGTGTTACCCACAGAGTTGTCTCAACTAGAGGATGGGAGTGAAGCCTTCACACTTGCATACTCAGGCATTGGCTAAGGACCAACCCAGGAGACCTAAGTTCCCAGGCTTTTTGTCTTCTCATAGAGTTGAGCATTGTTCAACTGAAAACAGAAAAGGAGCCTCAAATGCTGAGGTTAGAAGCTCAGGAATACTGAGGAGGTAGGGTTGTAAAATGGTGACAAGGGATACAAGAAGATCTGGGCAAAGCACCCACATTTTCAGTCTCACAGTTTTGTTTGGTCAACAAGAAGCTGAGAAACTTAATAAACAAGCACCTGTGAGGGCGGAGCAACAGGTTGGACAGTAAGAGTCTCCATGGAGGCAAGTGTTCATAAAGACTCTCTGAGTGAGTGGGCGGGTGCTGGTGGGAGCATGAAAATTCGTCTGAGGGGATACTCAGGTGCATGCATCCAGGTCCCCCCTCTGAATGCGACTGCAAGCCCCCACCGCCCTGAGATTGGAGCGCAGTCAGCAAGATCACGCGCAGGATCCTCTACTGCTCACCACCAGAACTCACCTGAGAAAATCCTGCTGAATCCAGCCGATTCCCATTGCCTGGCACGTAGCCCACACCATCACCTGTCATAATTAATCAGTTGGAGCCCTGAATCTGATCAGTGGAGAGAGAGGATCAGGAAAGCAGGAGAGGAGTCCATGCCCAGTGAGGAGCCATCCACCGCAACCATTTCCTTTGACCCAGAACCAGGCAGAGATTTGCATTGCCCTGCTCAGCTTTCCACAGCCTCCAACTCATTGCCTAAGGTAATCTCATCAAATCAGGAGAGGCAGAAGCCCCAAACCCAGGCTGAATCAGACACACACACAACTCAGATCTGTGTGGCAGACCTGACAGGCAGCAAACTGAGTGAAACCAGATCTGACCGCCCCACCCCACCCCCTCCCAAATGTCAGACTACCTAAGTGGGAAGACCAAATAGAATAGCAGTAGATTATCTACAGAAACACTTCAGGCTAGGAAAACTTGGAGCTCAATACTCAAAGTTCTCAAAGATAATCAATTTCAACCAAAAATAACCTACCCAGCTAAATTAAGCTTCATCAGTGAGAGAGAATTAAATCTTTCCCAGGGATTCAATCCCTAAGAACCTACGCTGCCTCTAGACCAGCTCTACAAGAAACACTTAAGTATTAAACACAGAAGAAAGAGAAAAAAGAACAACATTCTTCACAAGAGTGCAGGAAAAAAGATTGAAAACACACATGAATCAACTCAAAAATCAAAAGAAACACAACAAACAAACAGGAACAACAACACCTCTGGAAGAACCTCATGACAGGGAAAAACTCTCACATTTCAATAATTAGCCTGAATGTGAATGGACTAAATGCACCACTGAAAAGACATAGAATGGGAAAATAGATAAAATATTAGGCTACAATATATTGTCTCCAAGAGACCTGTCTCACCAGAAAGGACACTCACAGACTCAAAGTAAGAGAATGGAAAACAAAATTTCAGGCAAATGGAACACAAAAGAGAGCTGGAGTTGCAATCTTAATCTCAGACAAAACACCCTTTAAGCTATCAAAAATTTAAAAAGATGAAGGTCACTATATAATGATAAAAGGCTCAATCCACCAACAAGAAATATCCATCCTAAACATATATGCACCTAACATAGAAGCACCAATGTTTGTAAAGCAGCTTCTAGGCAAGCTTAAAAAAGAGATTGACTCTAACACTATCATAGCTGGGAACATTAATACCCCACTCACAACCCTGGACAGATTATCAAGACAAAAAACTCAGCAATGAGATCTGGACCCTCAATGAGAGCTTGAAGAAATGGACTTAATTGACACCTACAGAACACTCTGCTCAATGACCACAGAATATATATTCTACATATCACCACATGGAATGTACTCCAAGATTGACCACATCATTAGTCATAAATTAAACATAAGAAAATTTCATATGATGGAAATTTTGCCATGCACTTTCTCAGACCACAGTGGAATAAAAATAAATATCAACACCAACAAAGTTCCCCCAAAACCCACAAAGACGTGGACACTAAACAGTATGATGCTAAGCAACTCCTGGGTCAACAATGAAATCAAAACAGAGATTAAAAAGTACCTGGAAAAAAAAAGAAAATGAAATAGGCTGGGCTCAGTGGCTCAGCCTATAATCCCAGCACTTTGGGAGGCTGAGGCAAGTGGATTGCCTGAGCCCGCGGATTCAACACCCACACAGACAACTTGGCAAGACCTTGTCTCTACAATAAATCAAAAATTAGATGGGTGTGGTAGCACGCACCTGTAGTTCTGACTACTTGGAAGGCTGAGGCAGAAGGATTGCTGGAACCAAGCAGGTCAAGGGCTGTGGTGGCCAGGATCATGCCACTGCACTCCAGTCTGGGTAACAGAGTGATACTCCAACTCAAAAAAAAAAAGAAAAGAAAAGAAAATGAAGAAACATCTTCCCAAACCTCTGAGATGCCATGAAAGCATTAGTAAGAGGGGAATATCTTTACAAACACACATGAAGAAAATGGAAAACACAAGTTAACAGCCTAACAAGTCACCTAAGAAAGATGAAAAGCAAGACCACCAAAACCCTAACTTCAGCAGAAGAATCCAGATCACCAAAATAAAAGCCCAAATCCAGGATATAGAAGACAAAAAGATAATACAAAAAAATCAATGAAACAAAAAGCTGGTTATTTGAAACAATAAAGATTGATGGTCCCTTAGCCAGACTGACCAAGAAGAAGAGAGAAAAAGCCCAGATAAACTCAATAAGAAACACAAAAGATGAAGTCACATCTGACCCTGAAGAAATACAAAAGATTATCAGAGACTACTATGTACAATTTATGGAAACAAACTTGAAAACCTAAAGGAAATGGAGGACTTTCTGACATCACACAACCTCCCTAGGTTGAAACAAGAAGAAATTGAGACCCTAAATGAGCCGATAACAATCAAAGAAATTGACTATGTCATAAGAAAACTGTCTACATTAAAAAAAAAAAAAAAAAAGCCCTGGACCAGATGGCTTTCCAGCAGATTTCTACAAAACATACAGGGAGGAACTGATACCAATCCTACTGAAAGTATTCCAAGCAATTGAGAAAGATGAAACTCTCCCCAAATCATTTTATGAAGCTAACATCACATTGATATTCAAGCCAGGTAAAGACTCAATAAAGAAAGAGAACTACAGGCCAATATGTACATAGATGCTAAAATTCTCAATAAGATCCTAGCAAACCAGATTCAACAACACATCTCAAAAATCATCCAACATGACCAAGTAGGCTTCATCCCCAAAATGCAGGGCTGATTCAACATTTGTAAGACTATAAACATAATTAAGTACATCAACAGTTGTAAAAGTAAAAACCACATGATTATGTCATTAGGTACAGAAAAAGCTTTTGATAAAATCCAGCACCCCTTCTTGATAAAAACCCTCGAACATCTAGGCATAGGTGGAACATACCTCAAAATAGTAAGAGCCATCTATGAGAAACCCACAGCCAGCATACTCCTAAACAGACAAAAATTGAAACTATTTCCTCTGAAAACTGGAACAAGACAAGGATGCCCACTCTCACCCGTCCTGTTCAACATAGTATTGGAAGTCCTGGCTAGAGCAATCAGAGAAGAGAAGGCAATCAGGGGTATCCAAATAGGTAGAGAGGAAGTCAAGTTATCTCTCTTTGCAGATGATATGATTATATACCTTGAAACCCCAAGAGAATCAGCCAAAAACCTCCTTGCACTGATAAAGGACTTTGGCAAAGTCTCAGGGTATAAAATAAATGTGCAAAAGACAATCGCATTTCTATATACCAATAATAAACAAACAAAAACCCAAATAAAAAGCACAATCCCATTCACAATAGCCACAAAAAAAAATGAAATACCTTGGCATCTTCCTAACCAGAGATGTGAAAGACCTTTACAATGAAAACTACAAAACACTGCTCAAAGAAATCAAAGATGACACAAACAAGTGGAAAAATAT
>CAUYQG010087946.1:0-11630 GCA_963574415.1 Tarsius wallacei | reverse complement strand
CCTTTGTAAGGTATTTAATGCATAAAAGTACTGCTTTGAAGCCTGTATTGCAGAGTACGGTCAGATCCACCTGGATCTAGCTAGGAGGAAAAGCTGGAAAGGTCACCAATCACACTGTGTGGGCACTGACATTCTTGGTGTTAGTATGAACAGCACTGTGCCCCTTAGGCAAAGGCTTGATGACTGCCTCGTAACTTTGGTTTCCTGCTTTCTGTCTTTCTTTCTTTCTTTGTTTCTGTCTTTCTTTCTTTCTTTCTTTTTGTGGTAGGGTCTTACTCTGTCACCCAGGCTGAAGTGCAGTGGCATGATCATAGCTAACGGCAGCCTCAGATTCCAAAGCTAAAACAAATCTCTTGCTTCATCCTCTCAAGTAGCTGGGGTTACAGGTGCACGCCATCACTCCTGGTTAATTTTTAAATTAAATTTTGTGGAGATGGGCCTTGTCGTGTTACCTAGGCTGGTCTTGAACTCCTGAGCACAAGCAGTCCTCCTGTGTTGGGATTACTGGTGTGAGTCACTGCACCAGTCTGGCAATTTTTTGTGTTGTCTCTATGACTACTGTTTCTCAGCTAGTGGGAATTTTGCTTGCCAGGGGACAGCTGACAATGCCCAGAGAAATTTTTACTTATCACAACTTGGTGTGGGTGGGTGGGGGGAGTTTTGCCTGATGAAGAGATGCATTTGCTAAAGTTGCTTGGGTTTTATTGCAGCATGGCAACTAGACTTTAAGAGAAAAGCCTCAAAGATGACATTTTCATGATGTAACCTTGAAAGTCAGGTTGACTAATTTCTGCCATACTCTGTTGGACAAAGCATTCATAAGAGTCCAACTAGTTTTAAAGAAAGGGGACATAGACACTACAACTTCATGGGAAGGATGTCAAGATTGCAACGTAAGGAAAACAAGTAGGTTGTAAGATATTGTTGTGGCCATCTTTGCAAAATTACAATCTATTGTAAGTAAAACAAAAATAAATCAATATCAATTTGGATTTAAGTCACTTCTCTTTTTTGATCCAAAGCTAAAACTGTAAAGAACATAGAGATAAATGGAAGAATAATGTTAAATCAATATAAAATAATCAGTGAGTTAAAAGTTACAGGTTTAAGAGACATGGCTGATGGATACAATAATGATTTATTAATCTTTAGTCTTAGCTTTAAGTTAGAACCAATAGAAAATTGTTTAGATTTACTTTTGGTCCCATATATATAGGTCTGTGTAAGATCTCATAATTGCCAATAGGTGCTATAAGCCCAGAGCAGTTTTGTAAAAATAGGCTTTGTTGCTAGAGAGATACTCTTTCTTTCTTGTGCCTATTTTAAAGCTGTTGTCCAGTAGAACTTTTTTTTCCTGGTTGAGAAAAAAGCTATCCAAGATCAATATAAAGAATGGGACAAAACAGTGTGGTATTGGATGGTAATCAAACAAAACTCCTTGCTGCGGAGCTCACCTTGCTTTGATGCCATCTGTCTCCACTTATTAGAATGATAACTTCTCAACAGATGAATCTTAAGCAAACAAAATGGAGAACTTTGAGGAGACGCATGAACGTATACTCTTGAAAAATTAGGGGGAAGGCAACATTTGCTAGAACGTTCTCCCTATTTTACCTGAAATAAGTAGAAAATTTCATGATTGTTGAAATGATAATTTTCAATAGAACTATTGACCATTGTTAAGATACTTGAATTTCACAGATTGAGTCCACAGCCCAGTAAATTCATTGGTGTTTATTTTGTAGATTGTTCTCTCTGTCCCAACCTTGACTTTTAGAGATTTCTTAGGTAATGTTATGGAATTATCTTGTGTGTTGACATTACAATAAAGTCCTTCAATGGCAGCCGTTGACCGAAGTAATTTTCGTAATTATATTGATCTGAGAAAATGTTCTTGCCAGAGACACGGTGTCCATATATCACAGAAATACATATATTGTTCATCAGGTGAAAGCAGAGGACTGTGCCAGTGAGCTGCAGAAAGTGGGAAGATCTATATACATTTTTGTTAAGCAATTGCTGCATGTCAGGTTCTCCAGGAAAACAGACTCCGAAACAGGTTTGTATGCAGGTTTATTGGCAGAGTACTCTTGGGATCAATACCTCTGGAAGAATAAAGAAAGCAGAACTGGGTGGAGAGAGAAGTTGAACTTTAATGCAGTTGCAACAATGGCTGCTGCTGATCCCATGAGGCATGGTGAAGCTGGGATGGTCCTAAAATGAACCAAATAGAGTCAAATGGGCTAGCGTCTTATACCTTGATATTGACCATCATTGGACATGGGCTGATCCAGAGGAAAAGGCAGACCTTCAGATAAAATGGCTCTCTTTAGATGCTGCTGAGAATTCTCAGCAATCAATGCTTGCAGTAGCCAGGGGAATAACCGTCTCAGTTCTGAAGGGGACACACCACAGCATTTACCACAAGAGCTTGTTTGAGCTACTGAGGAATACAGCAGGATTAACATATTGCCTAGGTTTTCAAATGTGGGTGATGAAAAAAGTCTTATTTTGAAGTAATGTTTCTACTTTAGAATCAAGCCCAAGATCCATCATACTTATTAACACCATCAAGTGATATTTATTAATTTCAAGGCAGCAAAATGTTAGATTTGTGCGATTTCCAGAAGTTTCTGTGTAAGATGCTTTAAGCTTCTGCAGACTTACAACGGCTCTCATTCTTAGTTGTTAGATGAATGCATCTACAAAATGGAAATGAATGCATTCTGGATGAGTTTTGTTAATAATCATAATGATAATTTAAATCATCAAAGCAAGATGTTTATCTTTACATCAACAAAGAAAGATGTTCTTTCCTGCTGCTGAAGGCCCGGGGTTAGCCCTGAGCTGCAGCTAAAAGGCTGTGCTGTAAATATACTGTTTTACCTCTGCACAGCAAGTTTCAATTGCCATCTAAAGAGGGTCATCAGAGAAATCTCTTAGAAAAGAGCTAATTCACATCTTGAAGGAATTAAATGCTAGGCATTACTATCCTCAGAATGATGTGGTTACAGAATTTCGTTCATAAGGAGGCAGTACATAGTGATTAAAAGCATAGACTGCTCGGTTCAGAGCACAGGTCTAGCGTTCTTTTGCTTAGTGTCCTTGAGAAAATTAAGCTGTTTCTCAGTTTTCTCATCTCTAAAATGGGCAAAATAATCATGAAGTAACAATAGCATCTCCCTCATAGTGTTTTAAAGATTAAATGACTAAAACGAGTGCACAACAGAGAATAAGTGCTTTTTTAGGTGTTTGCTAAACTGTTCAGTATTTTCTTTATTTTTAAGGAAAACAGAATCCAGCTTTCTCTGTGTTAAATTTTTGCACCATTTTTTAAAATGTGGGAGGTTTACCTTTTGTTATAAGAAAATAAATCAAAATGTAGATTGCAACAAGAATAAGTATTTTTGAATAATCTTGGAGTTGACATGTGAAGATTTTTCTTAAACCTCTCCATGTGGATCAGGAAAAGACAAAAAAAAAAAATCTTATTCTGAATTTTTCCTGGAAGAGGGTGAGATAGGGAATTTATTTTTGTTAAAAACCTGTGTCTCACATCCTTGGTATACTCTCACTTCATCTTCAGAATGATCCTATGAGGTCAGCACTGTAATTTTTTCCTTTCTACAAATGGAGGAAAATAAGATGACAAGAGATTATGAATAGAAAATGGAGCAGAGTTTTGGATCTGACAGCAAGTAATAGTGATGCCATTGTAGTGCTACAAAGATAGCCCCCGTCATGTAATCACAGTCTGACAACATGTGTGTAGAATACAGACGGGGCAGAGCCCTTTCCTTAAGATGGTCCTCTGCAAAGGTGTTTCTCCTGTGGTGACTTCAGACAGCAGCAGAACCAATAGCTTTACTTTCTCTGAGACCATCGGTCTTTGGGGTGGTTATTTCAGTAGAAGAAAAAGCATGAAAACTCTGCTGGCCACATAATTGCTAAATTCCTGGCATATGTTTCTTTAAGAATATGACGCAAAGCTATCCTTGTGAAACAGCATTTGTTTGCCTGGTTAAAGATTAAGTTATCTAAACAAGAAAAAGTGTTAACATTTGCTAGAGACCCTTGGAAATCAACATATTTTTGTTCCAAGACACCTTGTATTGTAATTCTCTTTGGATATTTGGAGAAAGACTAAATAGCTAGAGGAAATAACTTTGGTGGTGAAAATTATTACTCTTGAAGGCTTGTTTCTAATCTTTTTTGCTATAGAACTTATGTTGGTTTAGTGTATCAGCTTTGAATTTATAAAAACTATAATTTGGAATAGAACCACATTTAAATCAGAGAGAAAAAGATACATATGTGGTTTTGAAATTTCTAAGTCTTACACTTGGACAATTTCTCTACAATTGCTCAGTTAACATACTTTCTTTTTCTATAAATAAAATGACTTACGATCTTTTTTCAGTTCCAGGAAACTTCAAAGCTATCCCCGAGGAGTAAATCTTTAGAAACAGAAAAGTAAAATTTCTTCTGACAGAAACAGAAGAGCAAAATTTCTTTTGGGGAAATTTGAAAGAGTATTAAATTTAAAAAAATAGACTGATCTTGAAATCATGGAGAAAATAATGTTTATACTGTGTTTTAAAAATAAGAAAATTCAGTGAATCTGTGTGGTACTTTGTAGTTAATAGACTAAAAAGATTCAGATAGAAGATGATACAGTATAATTACAATAAAAGAGAGGGATGACCATGAACTATCAGGGTAAGAAGATAAATCAAAAGGATAGTAAAAGGAAAATGCTTTTTTTCTGTATATGAAACCATTTCTCAGAAAGAATTGTGTGGTTAGAAGAGGGTAACAGTGAAATATATTAAGTGGAAGCATGTAGAAAAAAATTCTAAAAGATTAAAAATAGTACATTTACATAGCAGGTGTCTCATTTTTATATGGTGGACATACTAATATTAATGCTCCTCTCCTGGTTCCTTTGAATGCAAGATTAATGAAAATATTTTAAAAATTTACCCTCTTTCAAGCCAGTGAAAAATTAGACTTTTTTTCTACTAGGTCATTTAGAACTCTGACCAGATGGTTAAGAAGATACATTTTAAGAGTTGATTTTCAAATTTTAGAGGGATCGGCTATTGGTTTTCAGTTTTGGTTCAGCTAACTTCATAGCGCACATTTGCATATGAAAAAGGCTTCCATAATATTTTAGATAATTTACTGGCAAACAGGTCAAATATATATTGTAGGCTTATGGTGCCAAAGTAGTAGTTGATCTTATAAAACTACAAGTAAATTTAGGAGTGGAGGAGAAGGGAGTAACCAGTCAGTTATCTGACAATCTGCAGAAAAAAGAAAATACTTGCATACTTCCCTACTGCCCACTCCTTTTCAACTGATTGAATTTACATCGTGTATACAAAATTTGATAGTGTTAGTGATGGGTTATTGATCAATCTTCTTGAAAAGATTAAATTATTTGGTTGCTTTAATTGATAGGTTTTTAAAAATTGGCAGCAAAATCTTTCAAAAACACTAAACCTATCTAAATACAGTCTGAATACATACTGTAAAATTGTGTAAAATTTAACCAATATTTGGACAGCTACTCTATCAAGACATCTTGTTACAGTATTGAAACAATGATTCGATTCTCTAATCATTTAAAACAAATAGGCGAAGGACTGATTATGTAAAAATGTCTTTTATCTTGGATATTTGGTTCAATGGATCTGTTATTTGAATGAAGAAACAGACCATTCTAGTCAAACTATTCAAATGGCTGTCAGGCAAACACAATTTCTGTGGTTTAATTGTCATTTGTCTGTAGTACACAACATTGTTGCTTCTCTTGCATTAGTTCCATCACTCCTCTGTGACAGACAGAACAGCCACCAGTCTTGGTAACTAACATGACCTCCGGTTTCAGAAATGGACTCTAATTGACTTAGCCCATAGTGCGATCCCATCCCCCTGGCCACAGTAATTGATTCAGGAGTATCACATGCCATGAACTGTTCCAATCAGAGTGAAGCCCAGAGCATTTATTCACAGTTGGAAGAAGAAATGTTCTCTCTCTTTCTGAATGGTGTGGTATGTTGGCAGGAGGCCTGAAATTGCTACAGATACTTTGCTAGCAGGAGGAGAACCAGTCTCAGGATGAAGCTGATCAGGTTGGACAGAGATCAGTGAATTATAGAGAAATAGACTTGAGTCCTTTGGACTTCATGAACTGGTGTGTTCTATTTATTGTTTAAGTCAGTTTGTGTTGAGCCCACGAGTATTTGCAAATGAAATCATTCTAAGAGTTCCAATAACTCAGCAGCACCAAGACGAGGGACTATTATTGGCCTTCCATCTACTCTTCCTCACACAAAATACCAATACAAGATTTCTTTTCTCTTCCAAAGCTATTTCTAAATTGAATTTAACTTAGAGAGGGGATTAAAGGTGAGGGAAGCTCCCCATACTTCCATGCTTTAGCTTTGAAAAGCTTTCAAATATTTGGATGCAGCAAAATGTATTTAACTCTTATTTTGAAATGATTATATTTATGAGAAGCTGCAAAAATAGCACATAGAGTGTCTTGATTCCTTCCTCTCCTTTCTCCCAATGACGAGTGATGACTTATATAATGGTAGTTCAATATCAAAACAATAAAATTGACATTGGTATTGTACTGAACAATGTTAGTACAATGCCTAGAACATAGCACGTATTTTACACATATATAGGTGTGTATGTATATATTTATATGTTGCTTATATGTACATGTGCCTGTGTATTAGCATATACACATATGTATGTATATATGTCACCTATATGTATGTATAAATGTATTTTTTCATGTGTGTATGTTTGTATTAGCATATATACATATACACATGCATATATGTATATATGCTAATATGCATATATGTTAGTACACACATGCACGAATGCACTCATGTATATATCCATTTTGGGGCTCGGGGTACTTAAATATTTAAATGAATACAATATAAAGAGTTGAATATTTTTTGGCATAATACATAAATAATAAATGAATAATAAATGAATAAACTTGCAATTTATTTTTATTATTTATTTTTAATTGATGTATAATATTTGTGTATATTTATGGGTTACATGTGGTTTTCTCTTCACCTTCAGGGACACTGAAACTTCATATATTTGGTCACTTTATAGCATTCCATATGCCATGTAGGCTTTGTTTCTTCTTTCTTATTCTATTTTCTTTTTGTGTCTGACTGGGTTATTTCAAAGGACCTGTCTTCAAGTTCTAAAATTCTTTTTTCTGCTTGATCTAGTTTATGTTGAAGCTTTTCAATGTATTTTTTATTTTATTTAATGAATTCTTCACTTCTAGGATTTCTTTTTTTTTAAAATGATATCTTTTTGGTAAGCTTTAAATTCATATCCTGAATGGTTTTCTAATTTTTTGGTGTCATTTATATATGTTATCTCACCGAGCTTTTAAAATATTATTTGGAATTCTTTTTCTGGTATTTCATAAATTTCCTTTTTATTGAGATTGGTGCTGAAGAATTATCGTATTCCTTTTGAGGTGTCATATTTCCTTGTTTTTCATGTTTCTTGTGTCATTAGGTTGATATCTGCCCATCTGGTGGTGTAACAGCTGCTTCTCCCAATTTTTAAAATTTGTTCTCATGGGAAGGAGTTTTCCTGAACTGGTATCATGTTGTTTGCTTTGATTCTGTACATGCAGTAGTGTAATGATTTTTTTCAGCTGTAAAGAGCATCAGTGATGTCCTGAGTGGCTTAGGGCGCACTTGTTAGTGAAGGCTGTGGTGAAGTTTTGCTGAGGATGGGAACTCCGGGTGCGTCAGTTCTTGGACCTCAGTGGTAGCAGCAGCAGGTTGAGTATGTCTGTCCTTGGGCCCCAGCATGGTGTACATTGGCACTAGTGTTTGCAGGTAGGTCCAGGTGGGCTGATTCTTGGGTCTCTAGGTGGCTTGCTTTGCTGCCGGCCATGGCAGCAATGGGCTGGGCAGCTCCTTTGGTCCTTGGGCAGACTGTGATGGCAATAGTAGTGTCAGGACAACCCTTCAGTTCCCAAGGGTCCACGCTGGTATGGCAGTGGCTGTGACAGACTGGGTGGCCAGTCTCCAGGCTTATAGGTGGTATGTGTGGGTGGGTGTTAACTGTTGTGGCAGCAGCAGGCCGGGTAATCTCTATCTCATGTCCTTGGGGAGAGTGTTCAAGTGACATTGGTGGTGGACAGGGCAAGGTAATTCCCAGGCCCCCATAGCATGTTCTTGGGCAGCGGCGGAGCAGAGCAAAGCCAGTTCTCAGTGTCCTCTGGTGTATGTGTCAACACTAGCTGTGGTAGACAGGGGTGGGGTGGTCCTCAGGCCTTTGATGAAGGGCTTGGGTGGGCGAAGTAGAGGCTGTGTTGCAGTCCTGCTGCTGGGGAGGGTAGTGTTGCTTTCAGTGAAAGTAGCCATAAGCAGGTAGCCGGGGAGTGCAAGCTTTCACCACAGTTGGTGGCTATGGTGGGTTAGCTTGCCCTTAGAGAGCTTGTAAACCCTGGGGATGGCAGGGTTGCTGCCAATTGCTCATGCTTTGGACTCAGCGGCAGCAACCAGCAGTGGGCATCTACTTGTGGGGGATGCCAATGGGTCTCCAAGGATGTGGAGATTCAGGGGATGTTGGGTCCCAGGGCAGGATGCAGTCTGATAGGGGCTGGTTTCTCAAAATGGCGCCATGCTGTAGATACTTAGGACTTGGGGATGTGTGGGGCTCAGCGTGAACTCCCTCTCTGGAGAAATACTGTTGAGACGTCTCTAAGAAGCTCCCTATGTTAATTTCAGGACCCATGAGTGTTGAAGGGATTTCCCATGGGTAGGACTGCAGGAATCTGTGGTGGAAATGTGGACTAGTGGGAGGTCGCTCACTTACTTACCCTCTTCCCTCATTGTGGACCCTCTTTAGGTCTTCTAGCTATTTCTGGCTGAGCTAACTCACTCGATTTCCTCTTTTTCCCTGCCTTAAGTGATTCCTGTCACTTCTCTGTTGAATTCCACTGCTCTCTTTTACATGATCTATTCAAAATGTGATCATCTACTCACTATTTTAGTTCTTCTTTGCGGAGAAGGCAAGTATCAGATGCCTCTAATTATCCATCTAGAAACCCCTCCCACATCTGTACTTCATGAGGTTGTACCCGTGGAGGAAGCACAACCTGTGATTATATTTTCTTGTGAAAAAAGAAAATACTTTTTTTTTTTTAATATGAAAGTTGTGGGTAATGTCTGTATTAGAATTATAGTACTCTTAATAAAATCACCTTCAAAAATAAAAACTGGTCAGGTGCAGTGACTCACACCTGCAATCCCAGTACTTTGGGAAGCTGATATGGGAGGATTGCTTGAGCCCAGGAATTCGAGATCAGCCTGGGCAACATAGTGAGACCCTGTCTCTACAAAAAATAAAAAAAATTAGCTGGTCTTGGTGGTGCATTCCTGTAGTCCAGGTACTTGGAAGGCTGAGGTGGGAGGATCCCTTGAGTCCAGGAATTTGAAGCTACAGTGAGCAATGATCATGCCACTGCACTTCACTCTGCATGAAAGAATGAGAACTGACTCAAGAATAAATATATAAAATAAAAAAAACTTAGCTATGTTCATTGCTCAAATACTGCTCATGTTTTCTGCACCTTTATAGGCAAATCTAACAGTACATTTTACATTCAGTGGCTGAAGTTCTTTAAATTGATTTGCATCTTACCAATTTTCAAGTTGATTGAGATATTTAACGGAGTTACCCTCGGTACCTAAAGGAGTTCTCACTGCGTGCACCTCAAATGCAGTGCTTTTCTTAGAATAGTCAGTGCAACACCCACCTTGATATCACATGGACTTCATGAGCTTCTTCTCTGGGAGAGAGGTAAAGAAATCTGCTTTTTGACACACATTTCATCAGTATGTGCATATAAGTTGAAGAATTCTGCCTTGGTGCCATGTATCTGTTCTCTTTAACGTATAAGAATAAAGAGTTTTAAAGTAACACAAGAATAAATGACACCAGAAGTACTAACAAGAAGAAAAAAAGCAATGAGGCAAAAGTAAGAGTCCAGGATAAAATTGGGAAAGAAATGTGTAGGAATTCAAAGGAAATCGAAACAATTATTCAAAGAAGCATCTCAAGATCAAACTACCTTAGAATGAGTTCACCTAGGTAGATTTTTATGTTTAAAAGAATTTTATTTTTAAAAATTTTAGTTTATAACAATATATAAGAAAACATACTATTTTTGATGTAAAGTTTAAAAAATTTAAAACACACAAATAGATTTGAATGACCACATTATAATCTGTATGAGGACAGTTTCACTACCCTAAAAAACTCCAACTTGTTGTTCCTTTGTAGGCACACCCTTCTCTCCCCTCCCTGCTCTCAACCCTTGGCAAAACTGACCTGCTGTCTGTCCCTACAGTTTTGTCTTTTAAAGAAGGTCATATAAATAGAATTATGAAGTGTATAAACTTTTGAGATAGACTTCTTTCACTAGGTTGTGTCTTTGAAATTCATCCAAGTTGTTGCATATATGTGTATAACTAGTTTATGCCTTTTTATTGGTGAGTGGTAGTCCATTCTATGGATTTTTTTATTCATTGGTTTGCTTAAGGACATTGGCTTGTTTTGGTGATTATCACTAGGACTGCTATAAAATTCATATACAGATTTTTGTGTGAACATAAGTTTTGATTTCTCTGGGTTAAGTTCCCAGGAATGGAGTTGCTTAATCATATGGTAAGTATATTTAACTTTATAAGAAACTGCTAAGCTGTTTTCAAGAGTGACTTTACCATTTTGCATTCCTCCCGGCAGTATACGAGAGTTACAGATGGTCTGTATCCTTGTCAGCACTTGGTGTTGTCAGTATTATTTATTTTTAGCCATTCTAGTAGGTGTTTGGTGATATCTGCTAGTGGTTTTAATATGCATATACCTAATGGCTTATGATCAATAGTAAATATATTTTCATGTTCTTATTAATCTTCTCATTTGACTTTTTAAAATTAGATAATCTTCATATTGGTGAGTTTAGAAGACTTTTTATATATTCTGGATATAAGTCCTTGTTAGATATGTGATTTGCAAATATGTCCTCCCCATCTGCAGTGTATCGTTTCAGTCTTTTAGTAGTGCTTTTCTCAGAGCAAAAGTTTTTAACTTTAATGAAATTTGATTTATAAATTTCTTTCTTATAGGGATCATATTTTTGGTGTGATGTCTGACAACATTTTGCCTAATTGAGGTAATAAGATTTTCCCCTCTTTTAAAAATGTTTTACATTTAGAATTACATTTAGATATTTTTAGTTAATTTTCTTTTTCTTTTTTTTTAAATTTTTTTATTATGGTATTATGGGGTACAGTTAGGGGTTAGGTATACAAAATTGCTTCGTTCAGGCACCCTTGATGATAAGAGGTGTCTCCCCATCCCCAGACAGATATTTATCACCATTAATCCCATCGCCCCCCCCCCCCATAGCTTCCCACCACTGTCAGTCATTTTCTTGTGGTAGTACGTTGGATGATCAAGGTCTACTGTATGAGTGAGAACATGTGATACTTAGTTTTTTGTTTCTGTGAGAGGTCACTCAGTATTATGGACTCTAGTTCCATCCAGGTTGCTGC
>CAUYQG010087943.1:0-46008 GCA_963574415.1 Tarsius wallacei | reverse complement strand
TCCTTTAAGGCTCTGCTGGGCAGGTGATTATCTGTACTTTCATAACTAGCTCTTCATGTCCTGTGTCCCTGCTGAGATCATTCAGGCATCCTGGCTCTAAGAAAACACAAAGACAGTCTGGGCCTTGCAGTGTCATGGCTCTGGCTATCACGGGCATCAGGATAAGGGAGGGTCATCTCAACCAAGCTTCCCACAGAGGGGGCTGGTGTGACGGGTCAGAGACAAGAGCAGAGAATGCCACCTATACTGACTCAGGGGCATCCTGTTCAGGACAAAAGTCTTGAGGCAGGCCTAAGTCAAAGCTTGCGTCTCATCAACAAGAGCATTTAGACGTCATCTGATAGAATTGGAAAGGAATGTCTTATGGGACAGCCAAAATTTCCCCAAATTTGAGTGCAACAAAACTTTTCTATTGGACTTGGAAATCTCAAAGCCCCGCCACCCCCAAAGAAATCAGATTTCAACTGTGGAAATCATTGATGAAATAACAAATCTGTTTGCCTTTGTTTTGTTCTGGTAAAACAGGTGTACCAAAATCTCTAGCAGTCAGTTAACACCGCTTCATGTGCTTATGTAGTGAAAATCTCCAGACAGTCAATCTGGGGTAGGTATCAGGGCCCACACTAACCTGGGTCCACATGATCCTTACCGAAACCAGAAATGAAAAGGCGCACTTGATAAAGACTCATGCACAGGTGACAGAATGGGTGAGGACCAGAGAGAAGACGAAAAGGGCTCAGCAGACCTCTGAGTATCTCCAGTTTTTGTCTGGCTTAAGCACAGTAAAATTGGGGACTGAATTCCATAGCTACTTCTCCTTCTAAGAGAGTACCAGATTGGCTGTTGTGCATCCAGTGTAGTTCAGCAAGTCATCATTGAACACCTACTAGCGCCTGGCACCATAGCCAGCGTTAGGGATGCCAGATGGTTTCAACATCTCAAGAAGTTCACAGTCTTGTGGAGGAGTAGGTAAATAGACAGACACATCTGACGCTGTTTTTATGTAAGGTCAAGGAAATGTGTGAGAAATTGCTACATGAACAGAGATCCATGAGAAGCCAATTGTGACGGGAGACATCAAGGAGGAGGTAGCCTTTTCTCTGAACCCCTGGGGATAAGGATCTAAGAGGATAAGTTTCCTGGGCAGACAAGAGTAGGCAAGAGTCCCGACTGGGGAGCTACAGGGCACAGCCAGGAGGCTGCGCTGACATCATCTACCTCTCTACCCCATATGGGGACCACTCACCCTAGGTGGGGACCATCTGTGGGCAAGTGTGCTGTGCACTCTGAATTTTGGAAAGATGCCACAGTCTCAGGGCATCCGACAAGAGTAGTTCAAGTGTGAAATCCAAGAACTTCTATAATAATTAGCCAAAGGCCACCAGATGCCTGGTTCTGTTTAAACAATTCTGCTGAAATTCTCAAGCTTCTAAAATTCCCATTTATTGTCATCATATATTTCCAATGAGATGCTAACACATTTCAAGTCAACCTTTAAATGTCTTTAAAGTAAAGAAAAAGATCCTCTCTTCGTTAGGACTAAAGTTTTACATGTTGCTGGGTGAAATCATCAGGGTCATCTGGTGCAAAAATTCACCAGAGTCACAAGGGTTACCTGGTACTGACCCTGTGCAACGGAAATAATCACAGTCCACCAGGTGCAGAGTCACCTGCTGGGTGCTCCAGAGATGCAGTGCCCTGCCCACACAAGAAAAGCAGCATCAGCGTGCACACATGGGCGACTTCCCATGCTGAGACACACATGGATTTAGCCGTTTCCCGCTGTATTATCCCTGGGTGTGCAGAGAGGAGACCCTTTTCCCGGGCTGTGGGTCCCTGCGAATGTGAAATGTTAATCACTGTGGAGTTGCTGGCGGGTGGGAACTAACCCTCAGGAAGACGGTGGAGAAGCCTGAGTCCCTGGAGGGTAGATGATGATGGGAGCCTCAGGTCAGGGCATAGTCAGAGCAGTGAGGGGTCAGGGAAAGTTATCATGGCCAAATTTTCCTCAGTTCTCCTGCCCCCTCCTGTCCCTCATAGGATGCGGACTTGGGTTTCATTTCCAGGCCTGGTCCCAACAGAGGCAAGTCAGAATGACACCTGTGTGCTAAGTTTAGCACTTTAATATCTCTGAGAATATTACCAACTTAATAAGAAAGGCTTGATGACTAAACATTCTTCCAAACACAGGAATAAAGTTACAAGGCTGAGATACCAGGCAATAGAATTTGACATTGGAGGTGGAAAGCCACGGGGCCGACTGGACTTGACTCTAACTCATCAACTTATACCAGGTTAGGAAGGATCGACATGCTGAGTTTCAAGCTGTGGACACTGTCCCCTCGGTGTCCCTGTTTCTCCAGCAGGCAAGGGACCTGCTAGGAGGTGGGTCTGTCTGCTTCCCCAATCAGAGAGAACAACTTCACTGGTCTCAAATATTGTAGTCCTGCATGCCACTTCCTTGAGTGGCTAAAGATTCAGGGGGTCAGAAGGTTCAGGGATGCCGATCGGGCAACTTTCTTGAAAGCACAAATGTTTCTGGCCTTCCATCTGCAGGGACATCCTGGCTCCAGTGCCCACTATGGTATCCACACAACACATCTGGAGTTGTGACTCCAAAACAGTGAGAAGGGAGGGAACAGCCTTCTAAAAGACTTTTGCCTTTAGAGACAGTGTAATCCAAGTGATGATGCAAACTCACTGTGGAACAAAAGACAAAGCAGGGATAGAGGCCATAAGAGGCAGCGGGAACACAGACTGGGTAAACTGTACCTCGGGTGTCACTACCGCCAGCCGCTCAAGTGTAAATGCCCTGAAGAGACCTAGACTGAACCTGAGCTGAGAGAGATGCACAGAGGCTGAAATTCAGACAGAGACGACTCGCTCAGCACATTCCCAGGATGCAATGCTAGGTCATCGGTGACCCTGCCACCAGGCTGAACCCTGGATCTCTGGAACCTACTGGCTGAAACTTTGTGCCCTTTAGCGATGTTGCCGCCCTCAGCCCAGCAGCCTCCGCTCTACTCTTTGTTTCTCTGAGTTCCACTGATTTCGAGTCCACATTTGGGGGTGATCCTGAGGTATCTGTCTTTCTGTGATGGACTCGTCTCATATAATGTCCTCCAGGTCCAGCCATGTTGTCAACAGGTGACTACACGAGGTGACGGGTATGCTAATTAGCTTGATTGGGAGCAACTTGACTCAGGGTGACCTTATAGCAAAATATCACATCGTGGGCCTTATACATGTGCGATTTTTAACTAGCCAGTTCTACCTAAATAAATAAATAAATAAATAAAATAGAATAAATGAAGGAGAACACACCGAAATCAACAGAGACAACGTAGAAAGTAAGAGACACAAAGACCAAGAGACCAAGAAGGAGCTTAATCCAGAGAAAATGAGAACAGGGCTTAATGGGTGAAGAGGAAGCAGAGAAGGATGGAGGGTAGAACCAGGCACAAACCAGGAGGCCGTTGGAGAGCCCGAAGGCGGAGAGTAGCAGGAATGTGAAATACACCTGAGAAATAGTCATGTTCGCAGAATGAGGAGGGGAAACTGAGGCAGAGCAGAAGAGTGGGAACTATCTCTGGCTGCTCACGTGTGAGGACGGGGTGCTCAGAGCTGGGCAGCTACCTTGAGACCACGAGGTCATGATGAGCATATGCTAAGCTGTCATTCTAACCATGGCATAGCGGAAAACTAGAAGAATGCTGGATCCTTGATAACACCATTGAGCTATTGCATTAACCAATCCCAAAGTGAGACCTTTTTGAGGAAAATAACAAATCTTTTTATTGAGCTTAATTTTCTGTTATTTGCAACTAGAAGAACCCTAATTGATATCGAGCAAGACACTCATTAGGATTCACTTGGTTGATTTATCTATTGATTTAAATCTAGATACTAAATCTAAATTTCTATAAAACAAACCATATAATGAATATTTTAACAACCATAATATTTACAAAACATTATGCTGGAAAGTGCTGTGAAATTATTATTATAGTAATAATTATTTGCCAGAAGACTTACTCATCTGAATTCATTCATGTATCATGCATTCAATGATCTCTTCCTGTGGGCCCAGCACTGTGGCCCTCCCTCAAGAAGCTCCCAGGCTCATGAAGAATTATCACACTCAGAAATGTGCTATGAGTCACTGGAAAGTGTCACATGTTGAGGAAAGATAAACATGTACCCAGCCAATTTGGAGGGGGAATGTGTAGGGGATGGCTCCTCTAACCAGCAAAGTGAAGAGAAGAAAGAAGATGCCTCTGTGCAAAGGCACTGGGGTGAGTGACAACGGTGAGCCCTGGCCTTCCTGTGTGGCCAGTGCAAGGGCTTAAGGTGTAGGGCTGGGTGAAGAGAGTGATGTCCACCTAAACTAAACAAAGGTCCATGAAAGGGTGGGGCAGATGACCCGCAGGGACACATGTACATTGTAGGAAATTCTCTGGGCAAGAGGACCACGTAGGCGAGAACCCATGGAGAGCAGACATGGACCCAGAGTACCCATGTAACAATCTTGGAGGGTGGCCATGTCCGAAAGGAGGGTAACCCGCAGTGGCCAGTGAGGGAGAGGGAGAGGCAGCCATGGGAGACCACATGGGAAGCAGCCCTCCAGAGGACCGACTGGCTGAAGGGAGGAGGGAAGCAGCCCGGGATGAGCTCTCAGGTCCACAGGCTCCTCCTCCGAGCTTGCTCCCTCCTTTATGACTTCCATCACATTCTCTCAAATCACCAAGTCTTTACACAGTAGATCTGGACGGTTCCCTGGCAATCTGTGATTTGCGAAACTGACAGGGTTTAACCCCAAAGTGACCATAAACATGAAAACCAGACACCTGCAAATTACATGAGATAAGAAACAACACAGAACTCTAAAATGGGGGATTTCATTTTGCCAAGTTTTGGATGGTGTGGTTTCATACCATAAATATCTCAAGTCCTAAGGAGATTGTATAGGAAAAAATCCAATAATCTAAAACTTGCTAGAACAATTAAGAAATGCAAGAAAAATAAAGTCATAATTTAAATAAGACCTGGGTCAACAGGAAGCAGTTGTGGCACCTGACACCGCCTGGCTGTCCAAGAATGTCCAGCTGTGTTCATGTTTGCAACTCACTAATTATTGGTCCCCCCCCACACACACTTTGGCATGAATTGGAGAAAACCACAGTGGGAGCCGCGTGTCGTTTACCAGCCCGTGTTCACCGTGTCTACCTCACACGCTGCTGTCTGCTGGATCTGGGATTAAGAGAGCAGGGGACAGCAGGACTCCCAACTTGGTGCCGCTGCCATCCATGGGACAGACAGACAAGCTGAGGTACATTCACACCTGGTAGGTGGGAAGAGCTCTAGGGGGAAGAGAAGGACCTCCTGGGATCCCCGGAGGAGAGCCCTCAGTCCAGCTGTGAGGGAGGGGGACATCTATGTTCTCACTAGCTGGGTAAACAGGACAGGAGAGAGTGTCCCCAGTAAGGGGAGCTCAGGTTACAAGGCCAGAGAGTGTGGACCAGAGGAGGTCACTTAGGTTGGAGTATGGGGGAGTGCTGGGTGGGAATGGGGACACAGGGGAGGATGCAGGGTCATGGGGTAGTGAGTCCCCAGGAGTCTACCCCCAGGGAGAAGGAGATGCCCCGGAGGCTTGGGCAGGAGGATGCCATGAGCACCTCTGGGCATGTCCAGTCCAGGGTGTCTCTGTCTGTTGCTCACCTTCCGCATCCACATAGGACAAGCCACCATCCCATCCTGGACCTGTTGGTGACCACTTGTCATTCCACGCAGATCCAAACCAGACCCTACACTCCCAGCTTAAAGTTTTGCCAGGCTGCCTACCTTCTTGCCTGTAGGATTAAAACCTGAGCCCCTTGCTGTGTCTGCACGGCCTCTGCGACAAACACCCAGCATCTCACCTGCCCATCCCGGGCTCTAACCTCTGTGGCCTCCCCCTCATTCTTTGAACCTCACCTCTGGCCTGTCCACTCACTCTTCCCTCTGCCTGGGCCTCCCTGTCCCAGCTGCTTCTCAAGCTCTGGCTTCTGGTTTGAATCCACACTCTGCCCCCCCGCCCCCCCCATAGGTTGTCTTGTCAGCCTGTCTACAACATCACCTTTCTCCATTATTCCCTAGAACGCCTCACATTCATTTTCTTTATAGTCATTCTTCTTCCTCGTCTCCTCCTTCTCCCTCTTCTCTTCTTCCTCCTCCTCCTTCTTCTGCTTCACTTTTTAAATGTTTGTCTTCACCAATTAGAATCTATCCCAGATATCATATGTAATATAGTGTCCTCAGTATTGGCTGCTGGAGTTATCAGGTGAATATTACACTGTGAAATTTAATATGTTTTAGAAAATAAAAGCAAGACATGAAAATATGATTAGAGACCAAGAGACGCTAAAATATGATTAGAGACCAAGCAGATATGAACGAGGTGCTTCTGGAAATAGGAAGATGTAAGTGCTTGACACAAATTGGTTCCAGGTGAGCACAGTGTGCTGTTTATCAGGGAGCAGGTTAGAGAGAGCTGAAGATGGAATGGGTCAACCCCGGGTGGGCAGTGGTGGTGAGCCACGTCAGTGCTGGAACGCACGTGGGAAGGGAAACTGTCTGAAGCAAATTCCTACCTGCTTTTCAGATTGCCTGACCTGACCTTTGCTGACATTTTCTGAGTCTCTAGAACAGTGACTCTCAACGTGGGTGATGTCCCCCAGGAGATGTGCGACAGCATCTACAGACATTTTCGCTTGTCACAATAGGGTGGGATATTGATGTCTAGTGGGCTGAGGTCGGGGGGCACTGCTGAACATCAATGTCTACACTGCACAGGACAGGCCCACAACAGAGGGTTATCCTGCTCAAAATGTCGATAGTCTCTGCACCTTCTCACTTTTTCTGTGAACATAAAACTTCTCTTAAGAAATAAAGTCTATTTTAAAAATGTGGATAGTGGTGAGGTTGAAAACACCCACTCTAGAAGATGAAGAGGGGAGGAGGAGGAGGAGAAGCTTTCCTCACCCCAAGTTTTTGTTGGGGTGCTTTCCTCACCAAGTTTTTGTTACCTACAAACACGGCAATTTCATCCAGGGAAACCAGTATGTGGAAGTGCTTTGTAAGTTGTAAAGTGCACAAAGTTGTTATTTGTAAAACCCCTAAAGTTTCACACAGAAAATGAATGAAGTGACCGGGAAAAGTGTAGATTCTCAAATTCTAGAATTTTTATCTGAAAACTCCATCTGTTAAACTGCGTTGTCTTATGCAAGGCACGGCCATTTGCCCACTGCTTAGAGAAGGTGAGAATCATTATTCACTACAGTCACTTTATTTCCTGTCTCTAGTCACTTAGATTTGTCAACTTTACGTCCTCAGTATGGGGTGGTCCTTATCAGAATGCAGTAATTCTTGGCTAAAGGCTTGCCCCACAACCCACCTGTGTTGCTGCTACCAAACTGATCTTTCTAGAAGCAAATGTGGGTCCAGTCACCCCAGTGCGCCCAGAACTCCCCTTGTCTTCCAGATTAAGCGAAAATTCCAGGAGACTGTTCTTGGTCACATCTGCCTCCACTTCCCCATCTGCCTTTTCTCCTTGCCCCAGAGCGCCGTCTCCACTCCCGCCAGGTTGACACACTCACATGAGGATGACCAGTCGTGTCTCCATGACGTCACCCACGCTGTGGCCATGACCTGGGATATCCCTCCTGCCTGCCCCACCTCTGCCCACTGGCCATGTCTCCTTTCCATGTCTTCAAGACTCTCATTGCCCCCAGAAAGCCACGCTGAGATCCCTCACCCCACAGGTCATGTTAGGGTCTATCCTCTGCTCCCTTAGTTTGCTTCTTGGACGGTATTACAACTATGGGTTAATCTGTCTGCCTCTCCCACCGACGCTGAAAGACTTCAGGGAAGCAACTGTCTGTAGTATGCCATGTATGTGTATGAAAATAGCTATTGCTATAATTATTTTCAGAGGTTTGAGAGCTGAGGTCTGTGTTATTATTTCATCTAATGACACATTTATCTACAAAACAAACCCCCTTATGCAGAGAAGAAGCTGAGGTCCAGGGAGATTAACAGTCTCTGGCATCTGAGAAATGAGGGACTTTTTCCAAGCCTATACATGAATTACAGATGAACTTTAAAAGGAAGGGAGTTAGCAGGAAAGAGGAAGCAGGTTAAAACTATCACAGGAAGGATTTCTATAACTTAAAAAGGAAAAATAAAAAAACCCTTCATAATGGAAAAGTCAAGTCTTGGAATGAGTACAAAGGAGAAGGTAAAATCTTTGCTAGGACTGTTTTAGCAATAAATTGTCATTGTTTAAAAAATATTTCATAGACACCTATGGCATGTCAGGCACTACCTGCTTACATTAGAGATGGAAACTGGACAGAACACAGAAACAACACACAGGGACATCCTACACAGCAGGGGCTGGAGCCCATGGCAACTGAGTCTTGTGTGGGTCTTCTTCACTCCCCACATCAATGGACCACAGGAGAGCCTAGGGTCCCGGGGCCCCACTTCTGGCAATGTGCTGGATCACATATGTAGACACAGCATTGCTGGGACATGCAGAAGTGCTGGACACAACTAGGGGAGAATTTTCTTCCGCTACAGCATGGCTAGTCCAATAGCAAGCAGGGAAAAGTAAGTGCAGGAGATAAATGAACACAAGAAGATGCTCCCTGAGAGAAGCAACATGATGAGCAGTCTCTGTGTGGAGCCTTGTGTTAGACCTTGTCCTCTAGATGAGGGGTTTGCTAGGTCATCCTTCTGTGGGAAGCTGAAGAAGATGCCAGGGGCCGAGCACTGTGAGAGGTCAGATCAGTGTCACTATAGTGAGTAAACTAGGAAGATTCTCACTCTGAAGACTTGCCCACTCGTGTGGGAGTGCTGAAGGCAGCAGGGAAAAATCATTCTCCTCTCAGTCTTCCACAGCTCATCCTTAACCAATTCGAGGTTCAAATTCACACTACTAATATGGCCTGGAAAACTCCAATCTAAACATCTAGTTTTTAAAGGCTCTGGATTCGTAGCACACCAAGGACCAGGCAGAAGCAAACACAAGCACTCTCTGGAAGAACATACTTTAAATGTGTCTCAAATCTTAGACAGAGAAAATTCTAAGGGACATGAGCTCACAATCATAAATTGCTAAATACTCACGAAAATGAGCTATAAGCTAGAATCAGTAGCAATAACACATTCCAGGAACAGAGCTAAAGAGACTTCAGAGGCTTAAAATTTTATATAAATAATATAAACTATGTTTGTTTAATGCATTTGATAAACAAGGAGGATTGAAGCATTTCAAGGCAACTAGAGATTATAAAATGACCTAGCAGATCTGTAACAAGAAACACAGCTTTAACATTGAAACCATTGTAACTTAAGTTAAAAGCTCAATAGGTAGATTAACAGCAGTTTAGACAAAGTTCAAGAAAGAGTTAGTAAGGAAGTAAGATCTGATGATGACTGAGAAAAAGACAAAAAGACAGGACATACAAAATGCTGGTTAAGAGATGTGGAAGATAGAAAAATCCAGCCTGCTTCAGAGTGTTAGCATGAGAGAGAAAAAAGAAAAAAATAGGGAAACACTATTCAAAGAGGCTAGGCAGTAGTTTAGACTTTTTCAGAGTTAACAACATATACCAATCTTTAAAAAGACCCCAAATCCCAAGGAGGATTAAATGGAAAGAAATCAATCCCTAAACATATCATATTAAACCTGCAGAATACCAAAACCAAAAATCTTTCCAGAGCAACCCAAAGAAAAGACAAACTTTGTACAAATAAATGTTAATCAGTATTGGCTACCATCTCAACAGTAATCTTAAAAGCCAAAAGAGAGTAGAACAATAAATACAACATGCTAAGAGAGAATAACTTGAACCTTGAATTCTCTGCCCTGAAAAAAAAATCTTTCATGAACGAGGTCGAAACAAAGACATTTCCATGTAAACGAGCCAAGAAAGTTCACTACCAGTAAAATGTTATGGGTAAAGTTAAACACATATGGGCTGCATAAAAATAAATAATTTGTGGGTCAGTTGTGGTGGTTCACACCTGTAATCCCAGCACTTTGGGAGGCTGAGGCAAGAGGATTGCCTGAGCCCAAGGCTTTAAGACCAGTCTGGAAAACTTGGCAAGACCTCATCTCTACAATAAATTTTTAAAAAACAGTGGGGTGTGGCGGATGTGTCTGTAGTTCCAGCTAGTTGGAAAGCTGAGGTAGAAGGATCATCTGAGCCCAGCAGTTTGAGGCTATAGTGGCTGTGATCATGCCACAGCACTCCTACCTGGGTGACAGAATGAGATTCCAACTGAAAAAAAAAAAAGGAAAATGAAAGAAAGAAAAGATAATAAATAATCTGTGTACTGCATAATTTGTGGGCTTAAATCAAGTTCAGATTTAAATCTTGATTTAAAAAATAACATATACTGACTGGATGCAGTGCCTCATGCCTATAATCCCAGGACTTTGGGAGGCTGAGTCAGGAGGATTGCTTGAACCCAAGAGTTTGAGACCAGTCTAGGCAAAACGATCAGACCCCATCCCTACAAAAAATTCAAAATATTAGCCGGGCATGGTGGCATGTGCTTGTAGTCCCAGCTACTCAGGAGGTTGAGGCAGAAGGATCACCTGAGCCCAGGAGGTTGAGTCTGCAGTGAGCTGTGATCGTATCACTGCACTCCAGCCTGGGTGACAGAGTGAGACTCACTCAAAAAATAATAATAACACACACTGAAGGAGAGTGAACAGAGTTAAAGCCTTCTACTGTCTTTGCATTTTTCTGAAGATAAATAAAGATGCTGATTACTTTTAGACTAAGTTAGATATATGTGCTAAAATTTCTAAAGCAACCAATAAAAAAATTGAAATCTAATGTGTAATTGCCAAAGTAATCGAGGTGAAAATATAGAACAAGAAAAAAATTCCAAAAGAATGCAAGAAAGCAGAAAAAGAGAAGCTCAGAAAAAGTAGGAAGAGTAGAAATTACAAACTATTGGGAATGGCTGCCAGTCGGGCTCTGAATGCACATTTTTGCTGGATCTGTGAAGAACATTAGGCACTGACCACTATTAACCCAAGCCATTTCTTAGGTCATGTTTGCAATAAGCAACTTTGAAAAATAAGGTAATGTTTCCCTCCATTATTATTCCAAAAGACCAAAAGACTTTTGCAAACTTGCTAACTACTTGCTGAAAAACACCAAGTGCCCCAAGCCTGGAGTCGTCAACAGAGATGCAGTTTCACTGTGAACACAGTATTCATCTAGGTCCCATTAGGACTTGAGGGGCAAAGGAAACATATGGTACTCATGTCACTTTCTGTTTCTTCAGTAAACAAATCCCTTGTCTCTGATCCTGGAGGCTCATGTCTCCTTCCAGTAGCCACAAAAGAACTACACTAATTAGCCGTTTATAAGACAAAATCAAATCCTAGACTTACACAACCTAGAAAATAAAATAAACCAAAATACATAAAAAATTAAAGTCAAGATTAATGGGCTAAATGTTCTAGTTAAAAGGCAAAGAGTGCCAAATTGATTTAAAATAAATATAGCTATAGAAAAAAATCTAAACAAGAGATGTGGAAAGTTTCAAATGAAATAATGGAAATAGATTTACCATGCAGATAATAATAAAAAGACAGCTGATGAGGTAATATTCATGTTATATAAAAGCACTCATAGATATTGAAAATACCACATATTGATGAACATTTTAATTTACCAGTAAGATACAATAACTCTAAACTTGCATGCACCAAGTAATGTAGATTCAAAATATGTCAATAAAAAAATGATAGAACCAAAAGGAGAAAATTGACAAATCCATGATCATCTAGAGAGCTTTTTAATTCCGTAAATGTCCTGAGCCACCGTCCATCTTGTTGCTCCCATCTGAACCATGGCATCCCCTTCCTTTTGTTTATTGAGATCAGCATCACATCTACCTCCAGCTCTGCCCCCCAATGTCACTTCTTCAGGGATGCTTTCCATGAGTCCCCAGAACAGGTCAGGCCCCCAATAGGGGCTCTCAAGGCCACAAGAGCTACTTAGATGAAAATAGTTAGACACTTAGGTGTTTGCGTGTGTGATCAGGGAATTAATGCTCTTATGAGGGCAAGAACTGTGTCTCTTTTGCAACCCACATACATAGTGCCTGTTACTGTTGCCTGGTCCCCAAACTATTTGTTCCTCCAACAAAGAACGACCCACCCAAAACAGCAATAGTGCCACAATGCAGAAATCCTCCCTTGAGGAGTTGAAGTCTCTGTATTATAAGGAAACAATAGCTTGGGAGCTGCTGAATCAAGGTTAACGTGACCATGGCTTATTTATTACCATTGCTCTTCCTGGAGTCTAGCAAGAGTAAGTACTTGAATGTTTGTTGAGTATTCACTTAATCAAAGCAAATGTTTACTGAATGGATAGATGAATGAAAGCAGTCAGGGCACCCGCGTAGCCACTGTACATGTTTCGACACGATGCACTTTGCACCTCAGGAACAAAGTGCAGAATGAGAATTACCCTGTTACTGTCAGCTTCTTCTCCTCCCTCTTCTTCTCTCCTCCCTTTTCCTCTTTTCGAGCCAGTCATTAGCACATCACCTTGGGTGACTGAGGCCATAAGTCAGTAACCCTAAATACTATTTTTAGGTTTTCTACATGTACTTTTTTTTTTAAAGGAATTCCTTAGTAGGGAACAGATGTTATATCTACAATGGCACATCCTTCAGGAGCGCTGGGTAAAGCCCTCAGCTCCGAGCCGATGACGGCTCCCTTTATTGTGCCTGCTCTTGCAGCCCATGACCTCACTGCTTCTGGTTATTCTTGTGATTGTTCTTCCTTCCGGGACCTACTGGCAGGACAGTCTGGTAACTTTTCAGAAAGTTTAAGACTCCAGTCCTGTCATCATTTTCTGGGAGCAACTGCTTTAGCTAAACCACCCAGTCTTCTCAGGGGAGGTACCCTGAACATGCATTTTAGCTTGGAAATGTTTTAAATAAAAGTCTAAAACTCTTTAAAAAGAGAGAGAGAGAGAGAAATTAAAGCTTAGGTATTTGTCATTTCCGTGTAGTAGTAACATCACTAGTGCTATGGTTTAATTATATCCCCTAAAAAGATGACTGTGCCCATTCAGGGGGGCTCTGTGCTGCTCGCGCCCAGCCTCCTTCTCTCAGTGCCTTCTGTGTCCTGCAGCTGGGTTGTCTAAGCTGCTCACTGGGGAAATGACCGACAAACCACACACTGATACTGTCAATATTGCATCTGCTAATTGTCGTGTGAAATCAGCCACTCAGTGACCTTATCTGGAAACAGGATCTTTGCAAATAAAATCAAGTTAAAATGAGATTGGATCAAGGTGGGCTCCAAATCCAGTATTACTGGTCCCCTTACAAGTGACACATGCAGAAGAAAGCCACATGAAGAAAGCAGAGATCAGAGTGGATTGGTGTGTTCTCCAAGCCAAGGAATGTTATGGTTGCTGGCAACTCCAGAAGCTGGAGAGAGGCAGGCCACAAACCCACCCCCAGGTCCTCCGGACCGAGTGACGCCCTGTACACACCTTAGTGCAGACTTTGAGTCTCCAGAATGGTGGGAGGATATATTTCTATTGTTTTAGGCTGCCCGAGTGTGATACTTTGTTATGACAAGCCTAGGAAACGCACACAACTACTTATGCATCCTTTAGAGCCAGTGCTGAACTTTGTATTTGGTCAAGACTTTAAAATGTAACAAGACACATCATGGCTCCAACAAGTATTTACCTTTCAATATGAAAAACGACAATGGGTAACCCGGCTGCCAATAAGATAAATAAATCACGGGCTAGCATCAGAGCCACAGCCTTGGTTTCTGAATTACCAGTCTCGTGGAAAACTTGCCCATGCACCAGAGTGCTGGGCAGGGGATCAGAGCAACTGGGCTGGCCCAATCAGCCACTTCTATGCATGTCCCCTGAGCCGCTCACTCCTGCTGTGTGGTTTCTAACAGGTCACAGATGGTACCAGTCCAAGGCACAGGTGTTGGGGACCCCTGCTATAACAGAACAATCCACCCAAGATGTGAACAGTGTAACGCTGGAGAAACCCTCATCTAGAGACTGAGATCTCTGTGTTATCAGGACATCATAATTTGTGAGCCACTGTATAAAGTTAACTATGTCCCTGTCTTAATGAATCCCCATCACTCTCCTTGGGGCTAGCAAGCGTTAAGTATCTGAGTGTTTATTACATATTCACTAAGCCAATTTATCAAAGCAGAATTTCACACAGTAATTGATCAAGAAATGTTTGTGGTGCTTCAAAATTTTAAGTTTCTTAGAATGATCTCAAAGACATCATATTTTAAGACATGCCGTTACACCAGATGTGCAGAAATGTAGCTAATTCTTCACAAACCCCAGGGGATCCTCACTGTACCCTGAGACACTCCCCCATCCTTGCTAGAGATGTGTGACTTCACCCATCCTCTCTGGGCACATTTCCTGCACTGGGAGCCTGCCTCAGTTCACCGCATGGACGATTTCACACGACTATTAGCAGATGCAAGATTGACAGTATCAGCGTGTGGTTTGTTGGTCAGTTCCCCAGAGGGCAGCTCAGACACCCCGGCTGTGGGACACAGAAGGCGCTGAGAGAAGGAGGCTGGGTACAAGCAGCACGGAGCCCCCCTGAACGGGCACAGTCATCGTCCCAGGAGCCACACCTTCCAAGAGGCCCTAAAAGAAAGTGAGGAAACAACCACAGCAAAGCTTCCACCAAAAGGACATGAGGCTGTGCATGACGGTACTCAACACTGGTCTTTAAAGATGAGTCCCGGTGAGGGAGGGGGAAATCCCAAGGTTGAGGTTGGGGTCTAATTTTATTGAAGTCGTTGTGTCTGTGCAGAGGGAGAGGGAGCCATCAACCCCCACAGCCCACCAGGAAGGCTCGTCCCAGCTCATGCCTCTGCCCTGGGCCCCAGACACGCTTCTTCTGGGGTCACCAGCACCCCATGCCCGACCTCGAGGGCCACGGCACTGCTCTCAGGGGCCCTGTTTATTGGCCATGGGGCTTCTCACACAGTGCTTTGCCCCAAGAAGGACCCCGCAGGCCTCCTCTAGCCCATAGGCTCCTTGCCTCCTTCCAAGCACAACCCCCTTCTTGGTGCCTCTCAATCTCCTTTGCGACTCCCCAGCCTCAGGCCCCTGTCCCCTCCCGAGCACCCTTCTTAGTACATGCCTGGGCCCCTGTGCTGCTGTCATCCCACTTGCCTTTGGTCCGCGCCCCTCTCCCAGTTCCTCATTCGCACCCACGTCCTCTCTCCAGGCTGGCACCCCCTCCAGAACCCCTCTGCGAGCTCCAGAGCCAACCACACAACCTCAGGGATGCCCTCCCAGGCACCGGTGAAAAGTGTGCTCACTCCACGAATATGTAAATGTTCACTATGAGCCAGAAATTGCTGCAAGTAATGCAAAACCCCCAATTCACCATCTTTCACCCCAGGGGGCTCCTTTCCTTTCACTCTGAGTCTTGGTGAGCGACATGGGTGTCTCCACAATGGTGGTTCTCCAAGTCACCTGACTTCTGTCACGCACCCCAAGTCCAGCCATTCATCCAGCCTTTGCACCTGTCCTTCTCACGCTCTACAAGCACACTCTCCCCTCCTTCCCTGGCTCCATCTCTTCTGCCTCTGCCGGGGGTCTCCAGGACTTCAGTGTCATTTCTACCCAATGTGACCACCACCTTCAGATCCAAATCTGTCAAGCCCCTCCCTAGTCTATGACTTCAATGATTTCTCACACTTTTAATGATCAAGTTCAAGTCCCTTAGATGACCACACAAGGGTGCCCACGGGGCTCTTCTGCCTCTTTCCACACAATTCCCTAACAGAAGCACTTCCTCACAGTTTTTATTTTAAATAATCCAAATGTAGCACATTTAAAAAATACCATTTCCATTGAGCCAATATCTCTCATCCTTCCACACTTTGTGTAAGAGTTTCTCCAGGAGGCTTTTCCATGCCTACCTGCACACACAAATCCATACCCATACACAAACACATACCCACACATATATGCACACACATCCAGACACACAGATACACAATACACAAGCACACACAGAGACATGCATACACACACACTGCACACACACCCATATACATGTATACACACATGCACACACACACTCACCTGCATACACACACATGCATGCACACATGCACACATAAGCACACACACTATACACACATGTACACACACATTCTCATGTACATTTGCATACACACAGACATGCACTCATATACACACATACATGTACATGCAAACACATCCATACACACATTCATACTCATACACATAGATACACATGCACACACACATCTATACATATGTATACACACATACACACATGCACACACATCCATACTCATACACACATACACGCATATGCACACACATCCATACACACAGACATGCACACACACTTATATGCACACATATCCATACACACACATGCACACATACACACATATGTACGCACATGCACAAACACGTACACATGCATACTCACACCCAGACATGCATAAATGCACACACATCCATACTCATATACATATGCACATACACATGCATACACATACTCACACCCAGACATGCACACATGGACACACATCCACATACACCCACAGACACACATGCACACATATGCACACACACATCCATACACACGCATACATGCATACACACACATGCACACACATACAAACACTCATATGCAAACACATCCATACACACACATACACACACATCCATACTCATACATACATACACACATATGCACACACATCCATACACAGACATGCACATAACTTATATGCACACACATCCATACACACATGCGCACATACACACATATGCACACATACATATGCATGCATACTCACATCCAGGCATGGACAAATGCACACACATCCATACACACACACACAGACATACACACGCATCCATACCCATACACACATACACTCATACGCACACACACATGCACACATGTATACACACATACACACGCACCCAAAGACACATACATGCATACACACATACACATGTATGCACTTACATATCTATACACACATACATGCATACACAGATATACACACACACTTATATGCACACATATATCCATACACACATGCACACACAGACATGCACACACGTACACAAATCCACTTACATGTGTGCACAAACATCCACACATACATACACATGTCCACACATACTCTTATGCACACACATCCATATGCACACATACACACATACACATGCACACACAGACATGCACACACACATATACACACACAGAAGCATTTGCACACATACCCACACAATGCATATATCCACACACACATATGCACACACATGTACATGCACAGACATGCACACATGTCTCCCCACACACTGACTTCTACCCTCTAGCCCCACCCTCCCACCTTCCCCACTCCTCTCTCTTCCAGCCCCACCCACTCTCTCTTGCTGGAATCCCATATTTCCCACTCTCTGCTAAGGGCCCCATCGACACATGACTCAGTTGTATATCCCACCTCGACCCTGGGTCCATCTCCAACTCCAGCGTGGGTGCCTGGCATGGGAGGCGGCTCAATTCTGCCCTTCTCACAATCCTTTGGGCGTTCCACCCATCGTGAGGCCCATGCAATTCACCTTGGCAACGTCTCACAAAGGCACTGTCCCTCTATGACCCGGCACCTCACCCCAGTCCCGCAACTACCGCCTTCCTCCACCCTTCCCCCAGTCACCTGGATGCATGGCTGTTGGGCTGTCCCTCACTCCTGCTCAGTCTCCCATCATCCGGGTCACCCAGTGCTAGCTCAGTACATTCTCACTGTCGCTCAAGCCCCCATTATCTGTCCCACATTTCCACACCCACCCTCACATTCCTGCCCCTCTCCCTCCCCTCTCTTGTCACTGCCTGTAGATGGTCAATGCATCCATCTTTATGTCAAAACTCAAACAGGATCTTGTGCTCACACATTTCTCGATTTCCCAATAGGCTACAACTTCTTTCTTATATGAAACCTATCACACATTGCAACAGTTGCATTGACTCTACTGTTCTAACCTGTGTTCTAACTAGAACACACATCCGTGTTTTCCTCCCTGTTGAAGTGTGCGCCACCTAGGAACGGGGATTAACCCCTGTGCAGTTTCTGCTTCTAGACAAGGTCTTGCATGCAGGAGATGCTCATTAAGGGGCTATGGCTTGAGATAGCATTGCAGGCCCCATGGTGGGCCGAGTGAAAACAGGACGCGAGGGCAGGGGAATGTCCTTGTCCCACATTGAGCAAGTGAGTGCATGTGCACGTAAAAGCTGAGACCAGGTCGCTTGTCAGGAAAGTGTGAGGAACCAGCATGACTGTGCGACCAGGACAGCAGAGTGTATTTGAGCCTCAGCTTTCTACGCCCAGGACGAGAGGCTCACAGGCACAGATGTTAAAACTGTAGGTCGGACGTTACCCAGTAGGCAGGAATCATCATGGAGGGTAGCGAGACACATTCTTTGCGTTAGTCTTTGTTATCCTTCAAAGAACATTGGTCTCAGGCTGAAATATCTGCTAGGGTGACATTAGGCTCTCATTCCTTAAAATCCTAGACATTTGTATTCCATAGGGAAGGTTCCATCAGCATCATGCTCATTTGTTTTGTTGAAAATGATAAAAAATGCACAATGAGCTCACCCCACAAAGTGCAGAACAAGAGTCGCCTTCTGCCTCTGTGGGGAGGTAAGCCTTCCCTGGGCTTTCTATTCTGGGGTCTCCTGCAGGAAAGCTTTCGCTACCACGTTCTTATTCACAGAGGCTGAGCCAATATGAGCATGAGGACTGCACCAGAACTAGGATGCTCAGAAGAGGAGCCTTCTCTCCCTGACTAGAGGCATGGCGGGTAGGCTGGAAAACCAGCTTCCTTGGCTTCTTCGTCACCATCACTTTAGGGTCAAGAAATGATTACTGTTCAGGATTGTGTCCTCTCACATTTGCTACAGCTGGCCAGTGGAATTGATATTACTACAAAATGGTGTGTAAAGGTAAACGGAGGCAGGCTTGTCTGAATAGGTTCAGGAAAGCACAAATCATTGCCTTCAAAAGTCATTCAATTTTCCTCCTCCTCCTCTTCCCTCTCTCTTTTTGTCCCAGATGAAATTCTAACTTATCTTGACTTTGGAGCCCTCTGAAGAAAAGGCCCTTTCAAGGATCATGAAGACTGCAGGACTCAGTCTGCATTGGGGCAAGTTAGAGGGATTTGAGGTGGGTGCACAGAGCCTGTGAGGCTCAAGGTATTTTGGATTTAACACCTGAGCAGGCCATTTTTTGTTTTCAGCACCTAAAATCATGGCCACAGACAGCTCTGTGCAAAGGTCCCCTGACAGCTGGGACCTGCCCCATGAAATGGCCACATTACATAGGCTGAGCAGCTGTGGGAGCCCAGGCTGTGACCAGAAAATGTCAGTATTCTGCTCAAGTCACTCGGCTACGTGGGGATCACAATTTAGATAAGAACCCAGGTCTCAGCCAGACTCGGTGGCTCAGCCTGTAATTCCGCGCCTTTGGGAGGCTGAGGTGAGTGGATTGCCTGAGCCCGCGGGTTCGAGACCCGCCTAGGCAACTTGGCGAGACCTCATCTCTACAATAAATCAAAAATCAGCCAGGCTATTCGGAAGGCTGAGGCGGAAGGATCACCGGAGCCCATCAGGTCGAGGCTGCGGTGGCCGGGAGCGGCCACTGCACTCCAGTCTGGGCGACGGAGTGAGACTCCAACTCAAAAAAAAAAAAGCGTAAAATGGGCACTTCTTTTTATTTCGTAGTTCTCTCTCTCTCTCTCTCTCTCTCTCTCTCCCTCTCTCTGTCTATATATATGTATCCCTTTTTTGGTGAAAAGCAGAACATATACTCTCCTTCTAAAGGTTCCATCCACAGACATTTGTACAATTCAGTAAGTACAGAAAAGTGTCAGATCATGTGGGCAGCAATTCAAAGGTGTTTTTTTTTAACCAAATTATGCAATTATTTCAATATACAGCATTATGTAAGTGCATCTGTAAAACAGGTTATTACAAGCAATAACATCAGAGATTTGGAGTGGATGTGCTGGTTGTATACTTCTAAGCTTGGCAGTGGTTGTACAATGCCTACCAGGCTGTTTTCTTGTATAGCATAACATTTTCTAGAAGTAGACAATTCCTCACAGAGAGACAGCAGAAAACTTAGGGGCGCGAAGAAGACTCTTATCACAGGGGAAAAATTTCCTGGAAGCACTTCAGCTGTCACTTTGAAATGCTGGTGACATTCTTTGGCAGTGATTACATATGCCTTGTGTCGCCCATCTTGTTGAGAATCCAGAGGCAGCAGGAGCCCTTACACAGGACTCTTGGATCTGATGACAATGGCATTTATGCAGTGATGTGTGGTTTACAGGCACATGTATGACAGGCCGTCAGCCGCTATCTGGCTTAATGCCACGTGACAGCTTTGTCTCAGAGCCCATTTGGAAAGTGATATCACCCTGAGGAACTGCATGTAAATGGCTGCCCTTTATGATTTCAGGTGCTCGTGCATCTGAACCAGAACCGTCCCCCTCTGTGCCAGCCTGACAGCTGACAGTGCAGAGTCAGAAAGCAGCGATGTTCCTGCATTCTGTGGCATAAATGTCAACTGAGTCAGGCTTGAAGGCAGGAGAGTCAACCTTCTCAATGTGTGTTCTTGGTACAGCCATACTGAAACTAAGCCTTCATTTATTTCTACTGTTAGACTTTCAGCACCAGTGAGTGCTAGAAGAATTTAAGGATGTTGAATATTGTTCCTTGACTGTCCTCACCTCATGAAGTCAGAGGGAGAGCTGTGATGGTCTCTTAGAAGGAGCTCACCTTCGAATTCCACGTGGTAAAAATTGTTATTGTGTCCCTCATCTGTTTGCTATTGTTTTCTTCTAAGACATCTCACCAGGAGTCAGTTTTCATTGCATTTAATCCTTCAGTCTTCTACACCATGGCAAACGTTTTATTCAGAATCTTAAATAAACTGTCCTGGGGACGTTTGCACCAGCTAGTTTTACCCAAAGGATGGTTGAAAATGCAGTCTTCAACATAAGAGAAATTCATCTGTTTTCCTTTCAATGTTTCCTGTGAGGAGTTCAATCATTTTCACCTTATTCTTATTGGGGAACTTAGTAAAAACCACATGGAGGTCACCTTCTATATGATGCAACAATGGACTAGACACTGTTTCTTCATTCAATCTAGTTATTTTCTAGTTTTGCACATAATGATCCTTATGCCATTGAAAAACAATGTGCACATCTGTCAGTGAAAGAATCAACTTCACATTGATGCATGTTGTTAAAAATCCCACAGTGTGGCCCATGTGAACCCCCCGAGTCGAGGACAGCGTGACCCATGTGGACGCCCCATTTAGAAGACGGCATGGCCCTCGTGGACTCCCCAGGTAGAGGACAGTGTGGTCCACGTAGCCTCCCTGGTTAGAGGTCAGTGTGGCCCGTGTGGGCTCTCTTGGTAGAGGATGACATGGTCTGTATGGGTTCCCTGGTATGAGGACAGCATGGCCTGCATGGGCTCCCCATTTAGAGGACAGTGTAGGTGGGTATGGGCTCCTGGGGTAGAGGACAGCGTGGCCTGTGGTGGGCTCCCCAAGTAGAGGACAGCGTGGCTTATGTGGGCTCCCCATTTAGAAGACAGTGTGGCCCACATGAACCCCCCAGGTAGAGGACAGCATGGCCTGTGTGGGCTCCCCCGGGTAGAGAACAGTATGGCCTGGTTAATTCCAGGTGGGGCCCAGGTGGCTTGGCAGAGCTGTGGATAGTTGTGGTTCTGAGCTCAGTCTTGATCAGTGTGCAGTCATGGAACCTTTCTCACTTCAGCAGGCAAGCGCTGTGATTAGACCCTCATGCCATCAATACTCCTTCAGAGCGTGACTCAGCTGCATTGCTCCCGCCTGCTGCCCTGGCTGGTAAGACTGCTGTCCTGCTGGGGTCAATGAAACAAGCCTCTGAGGCACTGCCCTCCTGGAGTCACCCAAGCTACAGGCCCGCCACTGTGCACCGCCGATTCCACTTTTCTCTCCTAAGGACTTCTTTGAGGAGGGACACCATTCTCATAACTTAACTCATTCTTGGCACTTAGGTCCAATCAAGTTGGGCCCCACAGTTCTCAGATCAGATACAGGAAGACAGAATCGACATCACTCTCAGCATTCAGAGAGGCTGTCAAGTGCCTGAACCAATCACCTTTTCTTCCTGGAAAAGCACAGCCATCCCCCTGGATTTCTTATTAATAACCAGAAGGTCAGAGGCAGAGCAATCCAGACCTCATGTGCACTGGGTATCACTTGGTAATAGAGAACAGCACTTTATTGGTGACTCTTGGCTCATTGTATAAACTAAATGGATGTAAAAGAGAAAGGCATGGCACCTGACATCTAAGTGGTGCTAGGCACTCCAGCTAGGGGCTGCCTTGTTACAATATGAATGGACATCACGGAATAGTGCACACGATAGGAGAGCTGGAGAACAGGGCTCAGAGGAACCTCTTGTGTTACAGAATGCCCATAACACTTGTCCATCAACACTTACGGCCTATTTAAAACAAGTATATTTTCAGATGCACATGACTGTGGATTTTATAATGCTGAGTGAAAGTCATGAATATTCTTAATCTGTCTTTAAGAACTGCCTTCCCACCACTCACCAGGATGCTGAGCAGAAGACCTCATCCCCTGCAGGAAAAACATCTCTCTGTTGTGGAACTAGAGAAGACTAATGAGATTTAGCATGTTGCATTTTATCCAAACGGAGTCATTCCTTGATCATATTGGTCACACTTTCAAAAACACTTGCCCATACTTCAGGATAAAAGGTTCTTAATATCCTCCAACTTAACAAATGTTAGGTCGGACACAGATCACACCTGTGATCTCAACACTTTGGGAGGCTAGGGTGAGAGGACTGCTTAAGCCCAGGAGTTTGAGACCACCCTGGGCTGTGGAACATAGCCAGAGCCTGTCTCTACAAAAAATAAAAAAATAAGCCGGGCATGATGGCGTCTGCCTGTAGCCACAGCCCCTCAGGAGGCTGAGGCAGAAGGATCACCGGAGCGCAGGAGGTCGAGGCTGCAGCAAGCTCTGATTATGTCAGTGTAATACATACTTGTCCACAGAGTGAGACCCCAAATCAAAACAAAAAACAAATGTTTGCTTCAGAACTAATGAAAAGAAAAAGGACTAGAATTAATGACAGAAAACAAGGGACCCATAGCTGCATCTTACTCTTTTGACAATTAGATATTTTTCTGCAGGTAGGTAACATTACAGAATACAATAAAAGTCATGATGCTTTATATCTAGTATTGAGCATGAAGCAGACACCCTCTATAGCAATATTCAGCATTAAAGGCTGTGAGGCTTACCCTATCAACCTGGTGGATTCCAGCAGAACTTCCTGCTGCAAATGTATGCAGAGAGGAGGCCTGGGGGTTAGTGGGGGTGGCAGCAGAGAGCCCTGGGGATCAGTGGGAGTAGGGACAGAGAGCCAGGGGTGGGGAAGAGGAGTGGGGTAAGTGGGGTAGGGGCAGATAGCGTGTGAGGGAAGGGGTATTACATTGGGGGCTGCCAGGCAGGGGTAGGGGCTGCACCTTACCAGGCCCTTATGACCTTAGGCAGGCAGCTTAGTCATGCTGGGTCTTTCATCCTCTGGAAAGTGAGGATGTTTTCCTGGGTGATCTCAAAGACAATTTCCAACACATTATGATCAAATAATTATATTTTCGGCTGGGCACAATGGCTCAAGCCTGTAATCCCAGCACTTTGGGAGACTGAGGTGAGCAGACTGCCTGAGCCCACAGGTTCGAGAACAGCCTGGGCAACTTGGTGAGACTTCATCTCTACACTAAATCAAAAAAATTAGCCGGGCATGGTAGCACACGCCTGTAGCTCCGGCTATTTGGAAGGCTGAGGTAGAAGGATCGCCTGAGCCCAGCAGGTTGACACTGGGGTGGCTGTGAGTATGCCACTGTACTCCAGCCTGGGCGATGGAGTGAGAAGTCGACTTATAAAAAAATTGCGTATTCTTAATTCCCTGAGAATTTGGGAAACATCCCTCTAGACATCTTCCAGATCAAGCTCTCTCCTGCATGGGGCATGCCTTCTCCATGTGTCACCTAACATGACCCGCCAAGGTGAGGCAATTAAGCTCTCTGAGCTGCTCAGTGTGGAGCTGTCGGGAGCTCTCAGGAGCTCAGCCCTTCGCTGCGGAGTGCCGTGGTATGTTCGACGCCTCCTCTGTTTTGCATCATGTCACAGTACAATGATAAGTTGTCAGAGATCCCCCAGACCAAGTGACACAATGGGGCCACATCACTCCTGGGATGTCAACCTACATGGATGAGTGAGCTTAGACCCGAAAAGACACAGACACAGGAATTTCAGAACCCTTGGAATGTTCTGAGGTAAATTACAAGAAGGGTACCCCAAAAATCCGGATTATCCTTTGGAGGGTGGGCCCCTTGTAGTACAGGCTTTCCCTGCTAGGTCAGTGTTCTAGGAACCCATCGGCATCTGTGTACCAGCTAGCATTGTTGTCAGAGTTTGCATTCGGCTTTGGTAAAAATTTTTTTTGAGATTCTTTCAATGTGTTTGCCCATTTCATGTTGGGTGATTTACAAGTGCACCTGCCCACATCACGCTGAGTGTTCAGCAATTTTTGATCCAAATCCACATGACTCCCATGTCCTACTCTCCCTAGTCACCTGATCCCACCCCAAGTGACTGTTTTTTTACCCCTGGATGAAAAAACGTCCTCAAAGGGAAATGTTTTGCCCATGTGGAAGAAGTGAGGCACAAAACAGCAGAAGCACTAAAAAGCATAAAAATGGATGGGTTCAAAAACTGTTTTGAGCAGTGGAAAAAGTACCTCGATAGGTATATTACATCAAACGGAGAATGCTTTGAAGGCAACTGAAGTGTAAACATGCAAGAGTAAATACACAATTTTTATAAATAAATTCTATTTTGGGGAGGACTCCTCTCATACTTTTCCCCAGTCAACTTGGGTTTTATTTGATCTTACTCAGATTGCTTCTTTGCCCTTCAATGGCTGTCAATGTGACATTTTTTTTTTGTTCCCAACTTGTTATTTTGAAAAGTTCAAAACCTTCAGCATGGTTGAGAGAATAGTCCCGTCTTCTTTCCATTTACAAGTGCTAGCTTGTTAGTGCTTTGCCACCTTGGGTCTCTGCTACAGTTTGAATTGTCCCCTCAAAATCTTATGTGATCCCTGGAGTGGAAGTGGGACCTGGAGAGAGGCAACGGGTCAGAGGGTGGATCCCTCACGAGCGTCTTGGTGCTGTTCTGGAGGTCCTGAGTGAGTTCTCACACTTAGTTCACACAAGAGCTGGTTGTTTAAAAGAGCCCGGCACCGCCTCCTCCCTCTTGCTCCTGCTCTTGCCATGTAACACACTTGTGTCTTCATCTTCTGCTGTGATTGTCAGCTTCCTGAGGCCTCACCAGAAGCAGATGCTGATGCCACACAAAACCATGAGCCTAATAAACATATTTTTTTAATAAATTACCTAGCCCCACGTACATCTTTGTAGCAACACAAAGCAGACCAATATGCTCTTCCTTTGCATTTCTTTCATTCATATAAATTTATTTAGATGTCCATGTGTATATCTATCTATGCATATAAATATGAGAGGGGAACCATAAAAAAACTCAGAATTTATTTATAAAAAATTGTGTATTTATTCATCCAGGCTTAAACTTCAGTCACCCTCAAAGAACTCCCCGTTTGATGCAATACACCTATTGAGACACTTTATCCACTGCTCAAAATGGTTTTTGAACTTGTCAATTTTGATGCCTTCTAGTGCTTCTGCCGTTTTTTGTTTTGACTCTTTCACATGGGCAAAATGTTTCCCTTTGAGGAATTTTTTTCATCTGGAGAAACAAAAACAGTCACTTAGCAAAATAGGTAAATAGGGAGGGTGGGGCATAGGGGTCATGCTGCTTTTGGTCAAAAACTGCTGAATACTAAGCACAGTGTGGGCAGGTGTGCTTATAAATCATCCATCATGAAATGGGCAAATGCGTTGAAAGAATTTCCAAAAAAACAAATTCACTGAAGCTGAACACAGCCTCTCACAGCAATGCAAACCCGTACATGGATGGTGATGGTTTACCTAGTGGAGGAAGCCTGTACTACAAGGGTCCACCCTCCAAAAGGTAATTCTTGTTTGGGGGGGGGGTCCCCCTCGTATCTATACATGTGAATCTGCTGAGTAATATCGGAAGCAAAGTGTAGACATCTTGACAATTCACCCCAAAATGCTCTAGGACGCATCTCTTAACAGACAAACCACAATATCTTTAACACACCCAAGATTCCTCATGGGGGCGAGTTTATTTAATTGACAGCCCATTTTCAATTTCCCCAAGTTTCTCCCAAATATCCTTCAGATGATGTGTTCAGCATAATCCTATGAAGAATCAAGTTTTGCATTCATGTGCCAAGTCTCAATGGCATCCTTTAATGAAGTGGCCTTCACTTATCTCATTTGTGTTTATGACATTTGCATTTGTGAAAAATGTTCAGGGCAGCTGCCTTATAGAACGTCTTGGAGTCTGGACTGGCTCTCTGGTTTCCTTGTGATTAGATTGGGATATAATGTTTTTAGGAAGAATATCATGCCAATGGCCAGAAAGGACACTTAGCTTTGCGTCACGTTAGGAGCCTGTGATGTCACCTTGTCCCACTGTTGGAGACATGGGGTTCTGTCTGCTGGATCCCATTTTTTGTGCAGGTAACTTTTCTCATCATAATTAACACATGGTGTGTGGGGCGATAGAGTCCCAACCTCTCCTCCAGGTGTTTTTGCATCTTATAAGATATGTAAAATAAAAATAACCAGGAAAAGAAATAATGATCTTTGGCCTCTTTTTCTGCATTAAAATAGGGAAGATTTCATTAAATCTTCAGAGAAATTTGGACAGAAATGTGCATTCAATATCCTGGGCAAAACCTCATTCTTCTAGGCATTCTTCTCAGTATTTTACGTATGTTCTGTTGAATCCCCATGGTCATGAAAGAAGACTATATGCTTTTTATGGACGAAGAGACTGAGGTCAAGTTTAGTTTTTTATGCGAGAATGCACAGCTGGGAAGTAGTGAAGCCTGGACTTGAATCCACCTATGTTTTAATGGCAACTTCTAGTATTCTCCTTTACATTTGTTCTTACTTCTTATCAAGACATGTAATGCACCTCTTTGCTTATTTCTTCATTTTCTCCCGAGACAAAGACTTTGTTTGTTCTTTTCCTAGCACTGAGAAGAGTGCCTGGCACATGGTAGACCATCGATATGACTTTGTTGAACAGAGCGATACATCAATGGCTCTGTTTCTAAGCCTAATGTGCTCCCCCCATGCCATGGTGCTCTCATGGCAGAGAGGAATGACATCTTTCCTGTGATGCCGCCCAGTCAGTCTAGAGCAGAGTCAACCTCCGGTAAGCACCAGGGCTTTCCTTTACTCCAGAGGCCAGAGTCAGGCACGTTGGAAAGAGGGTGAGTCCCAGGAGGGAAGGATGAAAAGACAGGGAACATTCTGGGCCAATGCAGGGACATTAGCTTATACTGGGAGAGAGCTGGGAAGCCATGGAAAGTTCAGAGCAGGAGAGGGTTTGCCTCAGCTATAATTTCTGAAGGACCAAGAGCTGTCGTCGTGATGACAGACCATTGCTGAACCATCTAACATGGGCCACCTGCCACAGAGGCTACTTAAATGGCGTTAAATTCTGTACAATTTAAAAATGAGCTTCCCTAAAGAAAACTGGAGAAATCCACCTGCAGTGTGCAGTCTAGTTAATAATCTGCCAATGTTGGTTTCTTAGTTTTGACAAATGTTCTGTGGTCATATAAGATGTAAATAGGGAAACCCAGTGAGGGGCATGCAAGATTGCTACCATCTCAGCAACTTTTCTGTAGATCAAGAAGTATTCTGTAATAAAAAGTAAAATGCAAAAATAAAAATTGGTTTCTTAGTCACCCCAACCACGTTTCTAGAAGTCAGACGGAGAACACTTCTGCCATCAAAGAAAATTCATTGCTCAATCTTGGTATATGGACAAGAAAGGGTGGAAGTAAGAAGGTTGTTATGGAAGCTCATGCAGTAACCCAGGGAGAGATGACAGTGGCTTGGATCAAGGTGGCATTGACAGGGGAGTAAGGTGCTACAATGTCACTTTTGCTTGAACCAATATTCCAAGTTCATTTTAGTAAAGCTGTCTCCCGAATCTCTACATGTGACACCATGTGGCTTGTGTTCAAAAACACAAGAGAATGTGCACACATCCCAAAAGAAGATCTGGCAAGATTTTCAGTGTCCCGGAGGTCCCAGGTAGCCCACTTGGGCTCCCTGTATAGACACTGTCATCATCCAGCCACACTCCCCAACTGAGCTTACCGAGTTCTCTCACTGCCTCCTCGGGTATTTGTTCCTTTCTTTGGACTTTAGCACAGGGGTCCTGAACCCCCAGTCCATGAACCGGTACCAGTTCGTGGTCAGTTAGGAACTGGGCAGCACAGCAGGAGGTAAGTGGTGGGTGAGCGAATGAAGCTTCATCTGTATTTTCAGCCACTCCCCATCATCGCATTACTGCCTGAACTCCACCTCTTGTCAGATCAGCGGCGGCACTAGATTCTCCTAGGAGCACAAGCCCCAACGTGAATTGTATATGCAAGGGATCTAGTTTGTGCATTCCTTATGAGAATCTAATGCCTGATGATCTGAGATGAAGCTAAGGCAGTGATGCTTGTGCTGGGGAATGGCTGCAAACACAGATGAACATTAGCAGTGAGGTTTGACTGCACAGAGACCATCATAAATCAGTTGCTTGCAGTCTCATATCAAAACCCTATTTTAGTCCATGCATGGTTCACCCATAATTTTATTTACCACTTCTGTCCACATCTCTTTCCCACACTGTTTATTTGTCTCAATCACAGTTTTGGTAAGCCCACAAGCGAATCCTAGCCATAATGAGTAAAAAACACACATCACTGGAGAGCTTCTTTGAAAAGGGGAAAAGACCCAATGATGAAACAGCAGGAGACTCTAAGACTGCCAACAACAACAAAAAAGCTGCATTTAAAAGAAAATACCAAGAGTCCTACTTAAATTATGTGTCCACTGCAACAGGTGATAGACAGTCTCCAAGCACACTTTGTCTAATATGTGGCGACTAGCTATCCAACGAAACCATAAAACCTTCAAAACTGCTTCACCACGTAGTGACCAAGTACTCTGCATTAAAAGACAAGCCTCTGGAGTTTTTCAAAAGAAAAGAATGTGAACACGAAGAACAGAAGCAATTTTTGAAGGCCAACACTTCATCAAATGTGTCTGCACTGAGAGCGTCCTTCCTAGTGGCTAACCACATTGCTAAAGCTAAGATGCCCTTTACTGTTGGTGAAGAGTTGATCCTGCCTGCTGCTAAGGACATTTGTCATTAGCTTTTAGCAGAGGCTACGGTTCAAAATGTGGCATGTGATCCTGTTTCAGGTAGTACCATAACTAGATTAATTGATGAAATAGTGAAGGATATTGAAGGCACTGCTAGAGAGGATTAATGAGTCATGACACACAATCCAGGATGATGAGTCTACCAATGTGGACAACAAGGCAACGATGCATGGTTTTGTGTGATATATTTTCCAGGAGGATGTGCACAAGGATGGGTTATGGGCAATTTTGTTACCAATTAATATGACAGCTGCAGAACTATTCAAGTCTTTGAGTGATTACATATCAGAAAATCGATGTGGTCATTCTTTCTCAGTATATGCACAGATGGAGTGGCTGCCATGAATGGACAGTTTTCTGGTTTCACTACTTGGGTCAAAGAAGTCGGTTCTGAATGTGTTTGTGCATTGTGTCATCCATAGAGAAATGCTGGCTAGCTGAAAAATGTCACTTGAACCTAACAATACTTTGCATGATGTGATAAAATGATCAACCCCATTAAAGTACAAGCCCTGAACTCATGTCTGTTTGTGCATCTCTGTGAGGAGATGGACGCAGAGCACCCAGGTCTTCTCTTGTACACAGAAGTGAGAGAGCTTTCTAATGTAGATCACTGGCCAGAGTTTCTGAGTTATGAGAGCTGCTCCAGCGATTTCTTTTAGAAAAACAGTCACCACTGGCAGTACATTTCAGTGACACAGAATGGGTCACAAAAATTGCTTACTTGTATGACATATTCAACCTGCTTAGAAAACTTGATCTGTCACTTCAGGGGAGAACAACAACTGTATTTAAGTTGGCAGGTAAAGTGGCTCCATTCAAAGCCAGACTGGAATTATGGGGGTGATGAGTGAACATTGGAATTTTTGACAAATTTCAAACATTAGCAGAGAGTTTGAAAAAAAAAGAACCAGGACCTTCTTTCTCCCAGCTGGTGCATGATCACCTGTCTCAGCCTTAACGATAGTTTGAGCGTTACTTCTCAATCACAAAAGACCCTTAACTGGAAGAAATGAATCTGTGACCCATTTTTGAATAAGCCAGGTGAAATGACTTTGTCTGTGCTAGAAGAGGATAAACTGCTTGAAATCCCAAATGGTGGCCTTAACAGTATGTTTGCAACAACTTCAAATCTCCATACATTCTAGATTAAAGTCAAGATGGAATATCCTGAGATTGCCACAAAATACTCAAAAGGCTGTTTCCATTTCCAACATCCTATCTGTGTTAAGCTGGGTTTTCTGCAGTGACAGCAATCAAAACGAGATTATGGAGTAGACCGGACATAAGCGACACATTTCAGGTATCACTGTCTCCATCACCCCTGATCGTACCGTCTAGTTGCAGGAAAACAAGCTCAAGGTGCCCACCAATTCTGCATTATGGTGAGTTGTGCAATTATTTCATTATATATTACAATGTAGTAATAATTAGAAATAAAGTGCACAATAAACATAATGCACTTGAATTATCCTGAAGCCATTCCCCTCCCTTTCCCCCCCCTCCCACTTCCCCCGCCTGGTCGGTGGAAAAATTGTCTTCCACGTAACCGGTCCCTGATGCCAAAGAGGTTTGGGGACCACTGCTCTGGCAGAAGCCACCTGATCTCACCAGTCACTACCAGCAGGATATTAGGAATTTGAAGGAGTTGGTTAAATTCAAAATGCATTACAAAAAGAGAGACCAATTCCCCAAATACTCTATTTTATTTTAAGGCATAAATGTATGTAATTATTTGCCAGTCTTTTTAGATAAGGCCAAGGACATCTTTGCATGTGGATCTAATTTTTTTTTGGTTAGATGATGCTCACACATACTGGGTATCTCCAATTGCAAGAGAGTTGGACCGATTTAAATAGCAATGAAATCATTATCCCACATAACAAGGGGTCCGAGGGCTCATGAGGCTTCAGAGTCGGGCTACAAGCGCTGTGGTTCCCTCTGACTCTCCTCCACATTTGCAAGGTTGGCTTAACGCTGAGTGTGTGGGCTCATCCCAGTCAGATATGCCCAACCGAGAGGTTCTTCATCACATTCAGTGGGAGAGTGAGTACAACCTTCCCTTACAATGGAATCCTAAGTTACATCTCATGGGCCAGGCTGTCCATCCCAAGATGCATTCCATTTTCAGGAGTATTAGCATATTTAAAAGTGTGTATTTCAGCATTGTGGAAACAAGGAGAACATTGCCTTCGTGTGATTGACCAGTCCAGGTCACATGTTTACTCCCAGCCAGACGACCTTATGGAAGGTCTGATGCTCATTCCAGGAAGTCTGAGTCCTTAGCGTCAGTAGGTTGTGATGTGACCAGGCCTGAGATGAGCCCACTTCTCCTAAGACACACAGGTCTGGCGGGGAGGGGAGGGTGCCTGGGTAGAACCAGTTCTTGGGAGAAGAAAGGAAGGAGGGGGACTGGCACCTCTCAACAGTTCCAGACTACTCAGGTCCCAGGCGTACACTTTCAGGGTACAGGGTGAGGAGGAGTCTGAAGTGGCTTTGTACATACCTGGATGGTAGAATCCCTCCAGACATTGGAAACTCATCCCACTCCCCAAATTTACAATTATTTCACCCAAACCTTTTCAGAAGTTATCTTTTTTGTTCACATATGTTGACTATTTCCAAAGTATTCAATATACCTTCCACACCATTGCTCCTTTTCCTTACAGCTCAGCAGATGGCGATAATTAATCATCATTCTTCAATAACTCTAAGGTAAGACTAATTGCGAGGTGTACCATTAGTTTTCACACCTACCAAGAAGAAAATACTTGCCAACGAGCAGGACAAGCTTACTGCATGACATGCACTGATGCTGGTGAGAGCTGCAGGGCAATATTTGCACCCAGAGTCGGTGACATGTGGCGGGCAAGGCCGTTTCACCAAGTAGTACACTAAAGTCAGGGGGCGAGCAGAGCTGACTCCTGGGACCCACGGGACCTCCGGGTGCTGCATGCCCAGCTGCCAGGACTGAGGCTGGGACTGGGTAGCTAGAGGCCAGGCAAGAAAGGTTCCAGCTCACATAAGCTATCAAATAAAAAATTAAGACTCTGCAAAAGTACTAAGACACACATGCCTTTCTTGTTCTGCTTCAGATTATCTCACAGCATCAAGATCTTGCTTTCTGGTTAGAAACAATGGGAGCCACTAGGACTCGTAGGCAGGGCTGGGTGAGCATGAATGGGTGTCACCCCTGTGGGCACGGCCCAAATATGGCCCACCCACGGCCGGCCCACGGCTCTATGACTCCGCCCAAGTCCCGCCCACAGCCTGCCCACAGCCCGCCCATGGCCCACTCATGGCTCAATGACTCCTCCCAAGCCCTGCCCACAGCCACCCACAGCTTGATAACTCTGCCCAAGCCCTGCCCACGGTCTGTCCATGGCCCGCCCAGGCTCAATGACTCTGCCCAAGCCCCGCCCACAGTCTGCCCTTGGCTGTGACTCTGCCCAAGCCCCACCCACAGTCACCCAGGCTCGGTGACTCTGCCCAAGCTCCGCCCACTGCACGCCCACGGCCCGCCCATGGCTCAGTGACTCTGCCCAAGTCCCGCCCATAGTCCACCCATGACCCACCCATGACTCAGTGACTCCGCCCAAGCCCCACCCATGGTCCACCCACAGCTCGGACACGGCTCAGCGACTCCGCCCTCAGGACCGGATGTGACAGAGCAGCACAAGTGCACTCAGACAAGCCGGGAGCTTCTGTAACAAACTGCCCTCTTCCACGGAAAGAACCAAAATGTCTAGCAATGGCGGAAGGACAGGCGCGTTGTGGTCGATGCGTGTCGCAGAACACGTCACAACATGAGAGCAGACTGCCGGAGCTGTGCATGCAACACAGGTGAGTCTCACGCATGTGATGATGGACAGAGGTGAGAGAGACGGGCTCTACTTCACGTAAACGTCAAAGCGAGTGAAACACAACTGATCACTTAGGAAATGTTGCTCAGGTCTAGACATAAGGAAAGCAAAAAGTAATTTACAGAGGGGTCAGGTTGTTAGTGGCCTCCGGAGGGAGAGGGAAGGGAGGGAGGGGAGAGGAATAGGGGGACAGCTGGTGATGATCATCTCAGCCTCAGTGCAGGTTCCATATATGCACTGGAGGGGGGAGACCCACAAAACCTGGAATTTATCTATTAAAAATGGTTTATTTATTCTTATATGTTTACACTTCAGTCACCTTCCAAGGACTCTCCGTTTGATGCAATACACCATCGAGACGCTTTTTTCACTGCTTAAAACAGTTTTTGAACTCGTCACTTTGATGCCTTTTATTGCTTCTGCTGGTTTTTGTTTCACCTCTTCCACGTCGGGAAAATGTTTTCCTTGGAGGACTTTTTTTCATCTGGAGAAACAAAAAAAGTCGCTCGAGGCGAGGGGATGAATAGAGAGGGTGGGGCACGAGGGTCATGCTGTTTTTGGTTGAAAACTGCTGAACACTCAGTGCAGTGTGAGCAGGTGCATTGTCATGGAACAACCAGTCACCTACTTGCCACATTTCGCGTCGTTTCTTCTGCAAATTGTGATGCAATCTTCTCAAAACTTTCAGATAAAAACCAGTGGGTTCCTAGAACACTTACTTAGCAGGGGAAGCCTGTACTACAAGAGGCCCACCCTCCAAAAGAGAATTCCAGTTTTTTTGGGTCCCCCTCATAAGTCTGTCTTATAATCCCTTGCTAAGTTGCACATTGACCTTTGGGCCCTCCTTGTGTATGTAAACCACGTTTTGAAAGAAAAGAAATGCTCTTCCATCCAACCCTGCCTGAGGGTGTCTCCTCTGTGGGAGCTTTCACACCAGGGCCTCTGCCCATGGGACTGGGTCACAGGTGCATCTCCCACAGTCCTGTGCTTCCTGAACTGGGGACTGCTGGTCACCTACAGGAGAGCTGCTGACATGCAGGAAGCAGTCCAAGGGCGCAATGACTGCAACAAATGGAACAGCCCAGGAAGTGTGGCTCTTTCTCCACCTCCAGTCGCAGGCGCTGTGCTGATGAAGAGACAGTACCACGTAGTTCCTGATGTCTGCCTCTGCATTCATGACCAGACTTCCATGTGTACCGCGGTGGGACACACAGGGCCCTGGTCCCGACCCTCCCCAGGACCCAGGAAGGTGCTGTCACCCCGCAGGCTGTTGACCAGACCACCAGGGGGCGTGGGAAAGCCCTGGTAAACAGATGGTGCTCAATGAATAGAGCTCTTCTCATCAGTGCTGGGGTTGTGTGAGACCGTCTGTGACTAAGAAAAAAGGGAAGGGACAGCTGTTCCGTTCTGGGGCTCTGAGCCCAGCACTTGAGTCACTCGCTCATCGCACAAGCCCAGGCAAGACCCTGGAGCTTTCCATGTGGCTGTGTCCTCACCACAGCCCGGGAGCAGTCCCCAGCAGGGATGCCAGAGGGAGCAGGCCCGAGCTGTGGGCCACCACCTGCACCTGGGTGGCTCCCTGGAGCCACCTGAGGAAAGCGAGAGCTTCGTGCCACTAGTGAGGGCATCACTCCTGGTTTGGAGACATGCGGGATAAGGAGCAAAGCTGGCTGACAGAACTGATGTTCTCAACTGGGTCAATCGCGTTTGGTCAAAGGAGCTGCTTGTTCTGCTAGGCCGATTCTCTAAAAAACTTCAGGGAAACCTTAAACAGACCTTGGAGAGAAAAACGACTGGTTTCCAACAACAAAAGTCAGAGTAAGTTCATTAAAAGAAGGCACACCTGGGGCTCAAATATGCTTCATAACAACGTCCCTCAGCCATAGAAAAGGAATAAGGCCATCTCATTCCCTGAAGCTGATAACGCAAAAGTGTTGTGCAAACCCTGGGAAGGAGGTCTTCGTGGACATTTATTGTTATTATTATTACTAATTTAAGGAGTTGTGGGAAGGCTGTGCAGAGCATTCCACAGACGATTAAAAGGGCAGGAAGCACATTGGGGCAGCATGACACGAGTGGCCTAGGTTAGGAAGCAGAGTCAGCACTGGTGAAGTATCCATCCTGTGGGTGACCAAGCTGGAAGCTTTGTGCCATCATCCTAACAGTCCTGGGAGCATCCTGGGCCCATCGTCCACATGAGGTTATATTCTTTCTCTGGACTTATGGAAAACCCTGACAGACCCATCCTGGGGTCCAGAATCATAAGCCACTGAGGATAACCAAGAAAACCTGCAAACAGGTGCTCCAGTGTCTTCCTATGCAGTTCAAGGGCAGCTCTTGGTTCTGAAGTTGGCAGTTCTACCCTTCAGGCGTCTCAAGGGAACTTGTTGAGCTGTTTCAATCTGAGAAACTTAAGGCCCTTCCGTATCCCTCAGCTTCGTCATTAGAGAAGAGACTGAAGCATGAAGTTGTTGCTGAAATTTATCCCTGGGAAGACTCGTGTGGACAGAGCCCTGAACCCTCTGAATCTGACCATGGCCAGCGACATGGATTCTTGGGGTGGAGATGAAGTGTTTCAGTGAAAGCTTTACCAGGTGAGCAAACTTGGTCACCAGGAGGCCAGCCTGACTTGCACCTGGGACACGTGTCAACATGGGGTGCCAGAGAGCTCTGAGAAAAGGACAGGCATGTTGGGAACCTGTCTTGGTGTTTGCCTGAATAATTCAATACCTCTGACCAGCCACATCCACATGCCTTCCCCTCAACAAGTATTAGAAGCATACACTCTACCCTATGTGTCTCTGGCAAATGCCTCCCTGGTGACCTCGGCAAGGTGGGGATCTTCCTGGACCCACTCCTCTCTGCTTCCCCACCCTCACTGCCTGAGCAGAGACCTTTTGTGGGGACCGCAGAGTCATCAGCTGAATGTACGAATTGGACAGATGTCCGAAACAAAGCACCAATGAGCAGGAAGAAAAACAAGTCAAATATGCTAAAAATATTAAGACAAAAAGTGCCATTTCCCAATTTCAGCCCTATTAATTAAAAAACCAAAATTAAAATTGCATGGGATCGCTCATTAAGTCTTTAAATTAAACACAGGCTGACAAAACTAATTGCACTAACAATCTTGGCCAGCTGTTCCCGGCTGACCTCCGCAGGGTTCTGGAAGGCTTGGGGTGACGGAGGAGGTGCGGGCACATGTGGCTATGCCATCCACGGGAAGATGGCCATCTGCAGGACAGAGCCAAAGTCACAAGGGGCTGAGGGGTTTTGTTGCTTTTTCTTCACTACCCTGGAAAGAAAGTATTGCTTCCAAATGTTGTTTCCTCCTTTTTCTAAACAGGGCTGGAGCCATAACTGTGCATTGTGGTGCATGTTTGCGCCACTCCGTGCAAGGCATAGTAGGTTACTGGCAATTCCAGGGCTTGGGGCAGGGGAATGGGGGCTGTCTGGCACTGAGCACGGTCAGGGAGTCTGGGGCTGTTTTCAGCACTGCCCTGGTCTGACAACTTGGAACGGAGAGAGGAGCTGGATAGATCTGAGCATGCACTGGGTGCTGGGGCTTGAGCACTCCCCCGCCCTGGCCCTCTTGCTCCCCAGCTCCAGGGCTCAGGGCCAACTCCCAGGGCCCACGCAGTCAGTGGGCCGCTCCCTAATTGGTAACTGCTCTGCTCTTGTTGGCCCCTTGTAAGAACCAAAAGAAATTCAGAATCTTTTTTTTTTTTTTGGAGTTGGAGTCTCACTCTGTCGCCCATGCCTATAAGAGGCCCGGATTGGTGGCTCAGCCTGGAATCCCAGCACTTTGGGAAGCCGAGGTGAGTGGATTGCTTGAGCCCGCGTGTTCGAGACCAGCCCAGGCAACTTGGTGAGACCTCGTCTCTACAATAAATCAAAAATTAGCCGGACGTGGTAGCGCACGCCTGTAGTTCTGGCTACTTGGAAGGCTGAGGCAGAAGGATTGCCGGAGCCCAGCTGGTCGATGCTGGGGTGGCTGTGAGTGTGCCTGTGCCCTCCAGCCTGGGCAATAGGGTGAGACTCCAACTCGGAAAAAAAAAAAAGAATCAATTTTGTAAATTGGAAAGCACGAGATAAGGCTGAGGCAGTCTTAGTATTTTCTTTTGGGAGAACAAAGGAATTTTAAACTGTTTTAATTTCTTTGCATTACTTTTCATCACTGTTTCATCAATCAGATGGAAACATGACATGGTTTTTTCTTTCTTTCTTTCTTTCTTTTTTTGAGTTGGGGTTTCCCTCTGTCACCTAGGCTGGAGCGAAGTGGTGTGATCATAGCTCACCGAAGGCTTGACCTCCTGGGCTCATTCAATCCTCTCACCTCAGCCTCTGAGTAGCTGGAACTGCAGGCACACACCGCCACACCTGGCTGATTTTTTTTTTTTAAGTAAAGACAAGGTCTCACTATGATGCCCAAGCTAATCTCGAACTCCTAGGCTCAAATCATCCTCTTGCCTCAGCTTTCCAAAGTGCTGGGATTACAGGTGTGAGCCACACCCAGCTGTGATGTCATTTTTAAAAGTAAAGAATCCATGTTTGTCCCCCCCACAGATAGCCAGCACTATTATTCTGGTATATTTTCTCCCACTGTGTGAGTGAGTCTGCCTCCTGTCTCTTACTCTGTGCATGGGAGTGTGTGCGTATGTATGCATGTATATGTGTGCATGTGTGTGTGTGTGTAAGGAAGGGAGAAGGGGAGAGATTACTGAACTAATATTTGAGTGTTTGCCCAACACACAAGACCTCGTGCCAGGCATATATTACTAGGGACTCAGTGGCAAACAAGATAATCACAGCTCATCCTCATGAGCACTGAATTCTATTGGAAGAAACATAAAGTTAATAATCGTCTCCACAATTAATGGTAGAATCACCAGAAGATAAGTATCACAAGGAACAATTTGGGCTCCAAGAGAGTGGATGACAGAACACCCCACACTGAAACCCACACCACACACCATGTTGAGCCTGCTGTCTTCACCTGACGTCGGGTAATGGGCATCCACACAGGCTGTGTCATAGCCGTACCATCTTCCCACTATGTGGGGTGACAAAGTTGGACTACTCCCCCATTGTTGAATTTTTAAAATAAAAAATAATATAGCAAAGAGCATTCATGAGCATAAGTCATTCATCAATGCATTATGTTTTCCTAAGAATACATTCCTGCAAATTGGGATCCTGAGTTGAAAGTCATCAGCGTGCCAAGGTTGATGATACCAATGCCAGCTTGCTTCCAAAGCTCATGAATCGACCAAAGCTCATGAATTCTGTCCCCTGCAGAGTCTGGGCACACCGTTCCAAGAGTTACTGTTGGTTTTAAGAATTGCCCTTTAAAAAAATTGTTGATTCATGTGGCCAGCACTCTTACTATCTATCTATCTATCTATCTATCTATCTATCTATCTATCTATCTATGTATCTATCTAGAGTCTCAATCTGTCACCCAGTCTGGAGTGCAGTGGCATGCTCACAGTCACCGCAGCTGCAATCTGCTGGGCTCAGGCAATTCTTCCACCTCAGCCTTTCAAGTAGCTGGAACTACAGGCATGCACCCTATGCTCGGCTAAGTTTTTGATTTATTGTAGAGATCAGGTCTCACTAAGTTGCCCTGGGTGTTCTCGAACCCATGGACTCAGGCAATCCTCTCACCTCAGCCTCCCAAAGTGCTTGGATTATAGGTGTGAGCCACCACACCTGGCCCTCTTACCATTTTAATTTTCATTTATTTGATTAGCAGTAGTGTTTAAAAATATTTGGTGGCTGTTTGTATAATTTGTTTGTTTTGTCAATAATGTCCATGTCCTTTGCCTATATTTTTCTATTGGAGAGTGATTAGTTTTCTTATTGTTTTCTAAGAGTTTTTTGTGTATTACTCAGTTACCCCTTTATCATAGTATATATACAGATATATGAAACTTGTCTATATATACAGAGGGTACCAAGACATGCATACACGTTTTAAGAAAGGAAAAAACTGTTTTAAAATTGTAATGCTCAAAAACAAAAGATGAAGACAAGTCATGTTTGACTTCTGCAATTACAAGAGGTACTCAAAGTGGTTACCATCAATGTCCAGACACTTCTGATGATGGCAAACTAAGGGTAATACAAAGATAACGTCTCTTAAAATGTGCAGACATTTTTTGGCATCCCTGGTATTTACGAGTCTATCTTCCTTATTACTTATAAATTTTGATGTATAAGTAGTTTTCAATATTTTAGTAAGTCAAATCAAATGATCTCTTTTATGTGATATATTTTCTTTGCTCATGTGCTTAGAAACCCTTTCTCATTCTTACATCAGTTAACTCGTCACGTGTATTTTTCTTTGTTCTGATTCAGTTATTTCCATCTAACTCTGATTCATCTGGAGTTTGTTTTGGATTACAATATACAGTGGGAATGTTCTCCAACCAAACTCAACTTTCCAACACATTTTATTGACTAGCACACCCCTCCCTCATTTTTTGGTGCTTTTATAACACAAAGTACTAGAGACTATTCAGGATATCTTAGTGCAGCTCAGTACCTCATTAATGTGAATTCTTAATGGTGTTTGTGGGAATCCCTGCTTTGTTCCTGATTTAATGGTATGGTATTAAGTGAGTTAAGATAGGTACTATCATATTATGAATATTTCTTAATTTTTACTTAATATTTTAAAATTAGAAGTCATCTTAAAATTTAGCAAACTGCTTTAAACATATTTTAAGATAATCACAGGTATTGAATTCATGGCCTCACATGCATTTAATTCGTTGGTATTCTTTTTCCTGGGATATTGCCATTCTAAGAAGAATTGACTGTAATTGTGGGGTGACAATATTTTCAGCAAGAGGATTTAGCTAACTGTTGTCAGGCAAGGACATATTTGATGCAGGGCAGGTAAGAGATGAGTTGGTACAGGAGGTATGAAGACTTACTCCAAAATTACCCACTCTTCAGGTCTCTGGTTTCTTTGAGAATATAACAATAGCTCTGCCTGCAAACCCAATGCTCACATTACAATAATGCATTTTCATGTTTGCAGAGGGTCACTTTGCATGATGAGGGGTCATTTATGTGTCAACACCAATCAGTACCAGCTTCAGGAAAGAGATTCAATATGGAAATACGAACCTATATTCAGACACAGCATTGGGGCTGTATGATTGACCTGTGCATCCTCTACCTGAATCTCTAGTTTAGTTTACAGACCCATTGTTTCATCATAACCCATTACCAATTAACTATATGGACTGAAGTGTGTCTTCCCCAAATTCATATGTGGAAGTCCTAACCCCCAGTGCTTAGAATGTGACTGTATTGGGTTGCCTTAAAGAGATGATTACATTAAAATGAAGCCTCAGAGTGGGTGCTCATCCAACCTGATTGGTGTCCTTAGGAGAAGAGGAGAGGAGGGCTCACATATTTTTGTGCACAGAGGAAGACCACGTGAGGACACAGTGAGAAGGTGGCCGTCTGCAAGCTGAGGAGAGAACCCTCAGCCCCTGCGCCTAGATCTTGGACTTTTGGCCTCCAGATCTGAGAGACAGCACATTTCTGTTGTTTAGAATGCCCAATTGGCTTCTTTGTTAGGGCAGACTGAGCAGAGTAATACGAGGGGGACCCACAAAACCTGGAATTATCATTTGGAGCATAGGCTCCTTATAGCACAGGCTTCCCCAGCTAGGTAAGTGTTCTAGGAACCCATCAGCATCAGTGCAACAGCTAGCATTGTTGTGAGAAGCTGTGTTCAGTCTCAGTGAATTTTTTTTTTTAGATTCTTTCAATACGTTTGCCCACTTCATGATGGGTGATTTACACAAACTGCCCACACCGCGCTGAATATTCAGCACTTTTTGACCAAGAATAGCATGACCCCCTATGTCCCACCTTCCCTGATCACCTGATCTCTCCTGAGGCACTTTTTTTTTGTTTCCCCAAATGAAAAAAGTCTTCAAAGGGAAACATTTTCCCAACGTGGAAGAGGTGAAACAAAAACAGCAGAAGCACTAAAAGACATCAAAATTGATGAGTTAAAAAACTGTTTTGAGCAGTGGAAAAAGCATCTCCATAGGTGTACTGCATCAAACTGAGACTCCTTTGAAGGGGACTGAAGTTTAAACATGTAAGAATACATACACAATTTTTAAATAAATAAATTCTGGGTTGTTCCATGTACCCCCTCATACATTAACAGAAAACTGAACATGTCTCTATGGTTTCTCTCTCCAAAAATCTGAATTGAAAGGTGGCCAAGAAACAAAAGCCAGTGACTGCCCTATTCCACAACCTCGGTGTGTGAGAATGGAGATCTTCACTCAGTCTGCTATTCAATGCGGACTGAAAAGATGGCCCCGGAGTGGGTGGGAAACCCAGTGTGTCTTGGAGCACCAATCTCCCAGCACTCTTCAGCTGGCCTCACCCCAGAGCCCAGGCCTCATACTCTGAGAAAGCACAGGGCACAGTGCCAGCTCACCATGAGACCAGAGTCTCCACCAGGGCCAGGCAGCTCCCAGGGAAGAAGCTGCTCTGTGCACAGGGCATGGGAAGGTGTAGACAGGCTGCATATCCAGTTGGTTCCTCGGTTTCACCCTTCTCCAAAAGGAATACGAGGGGGACACAAAAAACTCAGAATTTATTTATAAAAATCATGTATTTATTCTTTCATGTTTAAACTTCGGTCACCTTGAAAGGACTCTTCGTTTGATGCAATACATCCATTGAGACACTTTTTCCATGACTGAAATTTTCAGAATACCTGGGAGATGGGTAGTGATGGTCCTGCTTTGTAGGTAATACAACTGAGATGTCCCAAGTCTAGTTTGTGGAAAGTCCCATAGCTAATCAATAATCACATTAGAAATCAAACTCAGATATTGACACTGAATCTCATGCTCAAAGTGTTTTACAAACTTTAAATGTGGTAGAGAAAATCTGTTAGAACCATTCACATCTCATTTGTCTATCTGCCCATTACAAACAGCATAGGTTGCTCTGTTTAGCATCAAACTTGCACTTGATTTAATTACCCACATTCTATTCAGCTTCCAAGACCACCATGCTTCTGGTTTTGTTCCCATTGTTCCTCACTCTGAGTAAGCCTTGGAAACTGAAAGGGCATCATGGCCTTTCCCACCCAGCCCATGAGGCACCATGGTTGGTTCCCCACACAGTGGAAAGTCAGCACTGTCTAGGTCATGGGCAATGCTCGCTGGTTATGGCCAACATTGGCACGTTCCATTGAGGGAACGTTTTCTTAGACCCACTCACTGAAACATACACTCAACACCACATGTGAACTTGAGGAGGTATTTAAAGGGCTATAGCAGGAAGGTGAGATGGCGCTTGACCCGAGCTACTGAGGAACTCCCACACACAGCATATCTATACACACACAGTTTTGCTGCATTGTGTTTCAGTACGTTTAGTTGTCACATTTTTGAAGAATAGAGATTGCAAAGCTATACTTAGAGAACATTGAATGGGATAATAAATTATCAGACTAAACCACATGGAATTACAAAAGTTTTGGCCAATTTTAACTACCGAATTTCAACCTTGTATAAACACATTGAGCAAGAAAATAGTCTATTAAGTGGTATTGCAAGAGATTATTCTAGTAGAGGATGTGTTAGAAAAGGAAAGACAGAAGTTATTGCCGATGAAATGCCCAGGAGCCCTGAGGTGCGAGCAGGGCTGTCTTGTCCCTTAACCCTCAGACTGCTTCAGGAGTGGCAGCTCCACTGGACAGATTAGGCAGTTGAGGGTTGGAGAAAACAAGTCATTTCATGGCTAGTAAATGCAAAGTCAGAATCAAATTCCAATCCAATCTTAAAGCCAAAGTTTCAGTACAAGCTTGAAAACCCTTGAACTCAGGGGTCGGAGAGCTGTCAGGACGAGGAAGCTCTGGCCACCGCATCCCCTTCCTAAAATGGATGCTCTTGCAGTGGCTTGTGGATTTGTTCTGTTTTCTGCCTTGGACAGGAGCCCCCTGAAGCCAGGGATCTTGGTGCTTAGGGATCGCTGTCCCCAGACCTCAGGAAGATACCTGCCATGTGTCTGAGACTCAGTGGATGCTTCCTACATGAGTGGACGATGAGGGAACAGAACCAGCCCCAGGTTCCATCAAGATATCCCTCCTGAGACCTCAGGAGCTGCTTCTCTGTTCTTTTCTCCCTCTGAAAAGTGTGGTGTTCCCACTCACCTCATCTGATTCTTTCCTCTCTAGAATAAGCAGCTCATTCCCCTGTTTTATAACACTGGGCTGGAGACAGTGGCGTCTGCACAAAAGCCTACTTCTCTATTTCAGTTATCCCTCCATGCATTCCCCAAGACCCAACAGTCATGAGTTTATCTTTGTATGTTGAAAATTTTACTACTCACAGGTGACAGAATTTTGATGCCAGGAGACACTCTAGAAATCCAACCAGAAAATCTACCCTTGGGATCACTGGGGCCATGTCAGGCAGTCACAGGGCTTCTCACAACACTTTCACATTCTGAAAAGTCTCTTGCAAATTCCTTTCCCAAGATAACATCGACAAAAGACACATGCTTATTTACTTTTAGCTAGAATTGTATCTACTTAACATGGTACGATCAATTGACTTACTCTGGAATTTGATTGGCAGTCATATATCTGAGTGATAAAATTAGAAAAAACTTCCTTGAAAATACATTTTGTTTAAAACAGTTGATTTTGATGCAAAAAGATGGTTGGGATCCACTGATTTCATTAAAGTCTTTTTTTTGCATATGGAGAAACTGAGGCTCAGAAATGCCAGCATATTTGAGCCCATCTTGGGGTGGAGCCTGACTTCTGACTTCTGGTCAGTGCCGTCCATATCCTGTGAAAGGACAGTAACCAGCAGCAAGTCTCATGCTGGGACCAATTTCCAAATGTCTCACCCTGGCTCCATACTAAGTTCACCTTCTACAAGAGCCAGTGCCCATACCCTAAGTCATCGCCACACAAGCACACAAGCATGAGGAATTTCCTGTCTGGCTTGTCTTACATATTCTTCCCTACTATATATTCAGTTTTTTTATGAAAAAAACAAAAAACAAAAAAACTGAACCGGCTGTGTATGGTGGCTCACACCTGTAATCCTAGCACTTTGGGAAGCTGAGGCAGGAGGAGCACTTAAGCTCAGGAGTTTGAGACCAGCCTGGGCAACATAGTAAGACCTCATCTCTACAAAAATTAAAAATTAAAAAAAATTAGCCAGGTGTGGTGGTGCACATCTGTAGTCCCAGCTACTCAGGAGGCTGAGGCTGAAGAATCACCTGAGCCCAGGAGGTGGAGGCTGTGGTGAGCTGTGATCAGGCCACTGCACTCTAGCCTGTGTAACAGAGTGAGACTTTGACTCAAAAACAAACAAACAAACTGAACAGAAACATTTAGGACAGAGGACATTCCCTGCCTGTGACACAGCAGGACAGCACACCTGGGGAGGTCTCTTTCACAACAGAATCTTCTCCAGGCTTTGGGGCCTTTGTCACACAATCACGTCTGCCCATGCTGTTGTTCTCACCACACACAACTCAAGGTCAGCCCTGTGGGCGCCCACGACCAGGAGTCCCCAGAAGGGGTCAGGCACCTCAACCCATCTGCACAGAGCACCACCCATTTACCACTGAGGTGCTGACCACGAAGCCACAGTGACTTGCATGTTGCCCTGGGTGGCTTGCACACCCTATCATGTTCCACTGAGTTCTGAATCTATCAAAATGCCCAGCTCACAGCACCGATGAATACATGAAGAATGAACAGAAAAGTGGTTTATAGAAGCACTTACTACCACATTTGGTAGTGCCATTTTTACTTGAAATAACTACTAATATATATATTTTTTAAATAAGGTGAAGACTTCGAGTTGATCTGGGCTCACTGTGGAAGTTACCAGAACGCTGAACAGTCATTTGTTAATGAGACATTTGAGGAAGACAAGTGATATGCATCTAAAAACATATCTGTTTGAACTCTATTCAGAAGAATAGGCAATAAATACAACCAGCCTGCAGTCTCAGTGCTGTTAAGGTGGTCAGGTGAGTTCTGCCTTCAAAACAGAACAAGGCCGGGCTCGGTGGCTCAGCCTGTAATACCAGCACTTTGGGAGGCTGAGGCCAGTGGATTGTCTGAGCCCGCGGGTTTGAGACCAGCCCGGGCAACTTGGCGAGACCTTGTCTCTACAATAGGTAAAAAAAATTAGCCAGGCGTGGTAGTGTGCAGCTGTAGTTCTGGGTACTTGGAAGGCTGAGGCGGAAGGATCGCCAGAGCCCAGCAGGTTGACACTGGGGTGGCCGTGAGCATGCCACTGCACTCCAGCCTGGGTGACAGAGTGAGACTCCAACTCGAAAAAAAAAAAGAACAATATCCACAGGGCTTGTGGGTAGAGAAATGACCTGATTACTTTAACCTAGGAGAAAACATCTCAAGGTTTTATCCTCAGGCCCACACCACGATTTGACCCACGGGCACACTCAGAGTAATGCATTAATAAGGGTGTCCCTAAATTGGCATTAAAATGCAAAATAAAGGATTGAG